>JAFEMH010006563.1:0-119772 GCA_022495995.1 Adenophora triphylla var. japonica
TTAAAACAAGAAGAAGAATGAACTACATTTTGTAGTTTGAAGATGCATGCATGGATGAGAGATTTAGGTAAGAAGAGGGAGGTTATACCTATCTTCTTTGTATTTTGAGGCTTTGGCTTGAATATATGAGTGTTTGAGGCTTGAATGTGTTTAGGGTTTGAAAGTGTTTAGGGTTGATGATTTGAGTTGGTTAAAGAGAAAACAAGTAGATAACAATGAAGTCCTCTATGTTTTCTCTCTATTCCTCCTCCTAAAGGGTGATTTGAGCTTGAGTTAGTGTATGTATAAGAGTATGTATGAGAGTGATTTGAAGTGTTTGTGAGTGAGTGAGATTTGGGAAAGATTGAAGAGAAAATGGTGGCAATTCAAGTGAATTCCCACCGTTTTTCTCCCTATATTTCGCCGTAGTTTCGTTGCCGTGGATCAAATTGTGTTGTTTAAACCGAGAGAGGAGGGTTCAATTTATAGCCCTCTGAAATTGACAAACATGTCCGCGCGGATATGATTGGACAATGTACAGCACGATCGTTCATTAATTACAATTCGTGCTTTGGACAGAAGAATAAAATTCAAAAATCCAAGCAGCTTTATGTTTTTCAACTTGCCCAATTCGGATTTTTCTTATTTCTTTTGCTTTTTGAGATTCTTTTCTTGGTTTAACTTTAAATGGCAATGCCCATTTTACCCTTACTTTGTTAGAAAAGTTAGGAATGTTAGGAATGTTAGTAATGTTATAACTTTCGTTAATTTTCTAACGAAAATGCTAACAAGCTCAAATTGGAGCACTTACAAGAGCCCCCTCGGCGACGGCGCTTCGAAGGAAGCGGGGTCGTCAATAAGAGTAAGGCTCCATATTTTGGCAGGATGATCAAGTGATCGAGTGGCTGAACCTATTTAATAGGCTACCTACGTATCCTTAAGAGGAATCAAGCCAGTCGTAGTTCGGGTCTTTCGACTATCTTTAGTTGTCGACCCTGGAGTGACTGCTTTAGGATGTCAACTGGCGAGCGAGTTCTACGCTGAATTGCCGAAAGAAACTCTGCTGGGATAAGAAATGACCCTCTTCGGCCTCGATGGCTAGGGTTGTATATCCGCTCCGTCGGGGATAGGAATGACCATTTTGGTCCGGTGGCCGAATCCTAATGATAGGCTACCTACGTATCCTTAAGAGGAATCAAGCCGGCTGTAGTTCGGGTCTTTCGACTATCTTTAGTCGTCGACCCTACTGTTTTAGGAAAGTCATCCTAAGATTTGACTATTTTTGGGAAGTCACCCTATGGTCTGACTATTTTTGGGAAGTCGCCCTATGATCCGATCGTTTTTTTGGGAAGTCACCCTAAGGTTTTGACTGCTTTTGGGAAGTCTCCCTATGGTTTGACTATTTTGGGAAGTCGCCCTATTACTTGACTATTTTTGGGAAGTCGCCCTACTAGCTTTGACTATTTTTGGGAAGTCGCCCTATGGTTTGACTATTTTTGGGAAGTCACCCTATGTATCCGACTATTTTGGGGGAGTCGCCCTAAGGTTTTGACCGTTTGGGAAGTCGCCCATGATCCGATCGTTGAAGTCACCCTAAGGTCCGACTATTTTTGGGAAGTCACCCTAAGGGATGATTGCGATTTATCGCTTCCTCGTGTTGTGTGTGATAGCGTTTTAGGTGCCTCAAACCTTAATGATGGCATCTTAGGTGCCTCGAACCTTGATGGCGTCTTAGGTGCCTCGAAACCTTGATGATGGCGTCTTAGGTGCCTCGAACCTTGATGATGGCGTCTTAGGTGCCTCGAACCTTGATGATGGCGTCTTAGGTGCCTCGAACCTCGATGATGGCGTCTTAGGTGCCTCGAACCTTGATGATGGCATCTTAGGTGCCTCGAACCTTGATGATGGCGTCTGTAGGTGCCTCGAACCTCGATGATGGCATCTTAGGTGCCTCGAACCTCGATGATGGCGTCTTAGGTGCCTCGAACCTCGATGATGGCGTTTTAGGTGCCTCGAACCTCGGTGATGGCGTCTCAGGTGCCTCGAACCTCGATGATGGCGTTTTAGGTGCCTCGAACCTTGATGATGGCGTCTTAGGTGCCTCGAACCTTGATGATGGCGTCTTAGGTGCCTCGAACCTCGATGATGGCATTTTAGGATAGATGGTCCTCTAGTGGACTTCATTTGAAGGGATCGGTTTTACGTCCGTCGCCGAAGGAAAGGATGACCGTGCCGGTCGAGCGGCCGGACCTAATGATAGGCTACCTACGTATCCTTAAGAGGGAATCAAGCCTGGCCGTAGTTCGAAAAATAGCCGGGATGGTCTTTGATGGTTTGACAAGATTTGAGGTTTGACTATTTTTTTGGGAAGTCGCCCTAAGATTTGATGATAATGTTCTTTTAGAAAAGTAGTTGATTAAGATATGCTTTCATACCGTGCCGTGCTTACTCGTAGCCGAGGCTACTACTGATTTTGATGAAGAGTTGTTAGGTTGCCGTTCGTGGGACGGTTTCGCCGACGATTTGCCGTCTTTGGAGGCATTTTGACCCGAAGGAGGAGTTTGGTTGAGTCTCGCATTCGCCGGTGATCGTCAAACTTGTAGAGGTTTTTGAGCTTGTCTGCACATTGGGACTTCTTGCTTTTGAGAACTTGGTGTCTCTAATCGCATTGTATTTGAGAACTTGGCGTCCCTGACCGATTTGTATCTTGGCGTCCCTGACCGATTTATATTGGAGAACTTGGCGTCTCTGACCGTACTGTATTTGAGACCTTGGTATCTTTGACCGATTTGCATTTTGAGAACTTGGCGTCCCCGACCGATTGTATTGGAGAGCTTGGCGTCTGACCGATTTGACTTGGCGTCCGACCTGATTTACTGGAGGACTCGCGTCCCGACCGATTTGCATTTTGGAGAACTTGGCGTCTCTGAACCGATTTGTATCGAGAACTTGGCGTCCTTGACCTGATTGTATTGGAGAGCTTGGCGTCTCTGACCGGTTTGTATTGGAGAACTTGGCGTCCTTGACCTGATTGTATTGGAGAGCTTGGCGTCTCTGACCGGATTGTATTGGAGAACTTGGCGTCCTTGACTTGATTGTATTGGAGGACTTGGCGTCTCTGACCGATTTGCGTTTTGAGAACTTGGCGTCTCTGACCGATTTGTATTGGAGAACTTGGCATCCTTGACCTGATTGTATTGGAGAGCTTGGCGTCTCAGACCGGATTGTATTGGAGAGCTTGGCGTCTCTGACCGGATTGTATTGGAGAACTTGGCGTCTCTGACCGATTTGTATTGGAGAGCTTGGCGTCTCTGACCGGATTGTATTGGAGAACTTGGCGTCTCTGACCGAATTGTATTGGAGAGCTTGGCGTCCCTGACCGATTTGTAGACACTGGAGGCGGCCTTCATATGTTTGTGGATGTTGGGGACTGTTTTCATCCATTTGAGGTCGTCTTTGGTGAAGATCATCCTTGCCGAAAAGGGGGATTACGTTTGAATTCCTGCATTTGTTAGTGAAGAGGAAGATGCATATATGGCATTCATGATGGCGGATGCATGCATAGAACCAAAAATGATTATGAGATGATGCGTTTATTTGCTTTCGAAGATGCACTTGGCCTAAGCTTTTGGCAGGGAAATTACGATTTATGATTTTCAATCACTTAGGATTTTTCCTATTGATTCAAGTTTCGTGCATGCTACATGAGCCCTGGGGAGATTTTTATGGTGATGAGAGGGGATGTATGTGTTGTTGACTGTTTGGGACAAGCTTTGAGCTGGTGGGGTGATATCCTTTAGTCGCGGATTGAATTGCATGTTATTGATGAGGTCAATTTTGATCTTGGGATGAAGTTGGATTTGAACCCCGGGTCTCGATTGAAATTTCTTTCGCCCTGACATTTGAAGCCGACGCTGATGTGCTCTAGAATCAAAGCATGTTGACATGAATGAACCCTCTTTTGCTTGGGTTAGATGTGATTTGACGAAATGCCGATATGAGGAGATTCCCAATTCTCAACTTTTGATGATGCAGGAGTTGCCATATGCCAAGTTCTAAAGCCGAAACTCCAAGACAGCTTGTTGAGGTGACCAGACCTTTCTTCCTCAAGATAGGTGTGACTTGATAAAGCCCCATTCCATGGAAAAGACATGGCGAAAACCACGGAATCTTTCTCGAATGATTTGATGAAGCCCCAGTGTTTGACAAAGCGTCACTACAGAGGTCCAAGCTTAAAGGTTTGACCGACATACCGATGAAGTACCGAGCCAATCGATCAACGTGAGAGCCTTCAAGGTGAAGTTGTCATGAAGGTAGAAACCCATCTTTGATACCGACTATGAAACTAGAATCCTCTCTTCGAAGAGTGTCTTCCATATGGGAACTGTTAGCCATAGTGGCACTTGGCTTGTTCGTGGCTTTAATCATATTCACACTACTTTTTTAGGGAATGGATTTGTTGACCGTATTGGGTCCTCGGGGTCCCCTTTTCGATCAGCTCTCACACCGCCCTTTTTCGTGAGTCGTGTTGGAGGTGGAAGAAACCCGGTATCCGTAAGCGTGTGCGACAACTCGCCGATTGTAAGCCCTCTCAAATTTAGCCCCGAATTGATCATTGCCCGTAGATCCGGGATAGGGAAATTGATAAGCGAGATCCTCGATGTGGTTTCAGGCGTGACCGAAAGATGTCTAGTTGTTCCTCTTCAAAAGGAGGAGTTGCCATCTTGCTTGTAAAAGTCCCCGATGTTCTCGTCTGACGCCGCATTGTTGTCTGCAGTCAAATCTATTTGCTTCCCACTCCAAGTTAGCTAGTAATCCGGTCCCCTGTAACCCCGGCCTCTGATTTTAAGCGAAAGAACCATTTTAGAGCACTTGGACTTCAAAGAGAGATCGAAATAGTCACCAACCGCCGATTGGCGCCCCTTTTGACCTTCATTGCCAAGGTATACGTGTCTAGATGGGTTTTCGGGCATGCAAATGCCATCAAAGAGATCCAAATTAGGCATCACGAATTTGTGGGGAACAAAGGAGTCCGGGTTCGTTGGCCGGAAAGCGTACTTCTTAGCAATAATTCAAGCAATCCGTGCTTTCATTTCCTTGTGTCGCTCCACGAATCAAGCCAAATGAGGGTCTTGTGGCGGAACCATGGCATTCAAACCAAATGATCGAGCTAGAGAGAGGAGCTACCACCGGCGGCATACAGGTGGAGGGAACGGCCGATCTCGGGACATAGGTGAAATCTCGTCCTTGGCCCGAATCACCCCGTGGAGCATGGGTAGGATCCCGGGCGAAGGGATAGAACTCGCGGCTTGTTGTTGATTTTCAACCGGCAAAGAGGGCAAAGGCGCCTTGATGTAGCCGGGTAACTCGGATTTCCTGAGTGAGGCCCATAAGTAGGCTTAAGTGCGGCCGGCCTTGTCCCGACTTGTTGAATTGCATAGCCGAAGGTGCATGACCAGGGGTACTGCGGTCCCGGTGATTCTCGATGAAACTGGATGGAGGCTTGGCAACCCATCGAAGCCCGAGTGAGGAATGGATTTGTGAAAGCTGTGTGAGGAGCGGCCGAGCTAGCATCATCCCGAGGAAGGGCTTCGACCGTTGCCCCTGGACCGCATCATGGAAGCATTCCAAACCTGTTCTCGCGAAGGCCCCGATAGATTGGTTCTAAACCGAGGTGGGATTCCAATCTGCCGTGGCATTTCGAGGTATCCCCAACCATGAGGAGACATTCCGTACCGATTTTGCCCCCGCCGAGGAGCCGTGAACCGATCGGTTATGTTAGGGCCGCATGGGTCCAAAGAGGTCTGTATTTGGGGTTTGCTGTCCCGTTGAGACGGCCATGAAGGAATCTTGTGAGGCTTGTGCGGTGCCGGGATTGGACATCTTGAACCGGGTTCTTTGTCCAAGGCATTTCAAACCGATGTAACCGAGAAGCTCCTGACCGATCTCGTACCGAACCGCCGAGGCATACCAAACTACGTGACATACCGAGCCGACCCCGACGGCTTTGAGGCATACCATACCGGCCCAAATCGGATCGAAGTCAATTTGTTTCCCAAACGACCGTCCTGCATCGAATCAGAATGCATATCGCACTCCGAGGCCGAAAGGATGGCCGATTCGCAAGTTGAGAAGAGTGTGAGGAAGGTGGTGGTAGTCTGTCTCGGCCAAGATAGGGATGAGGATCCTTTTCCTCTTCTACCGTGAAAGTTCCATCGGGGTTGAGGGCAATCGTCAAACCAAAATTCCCGACATCTTCCAAGGATGAACATCGAAACCTCATTCTGATTGGCACAAGGAGTTTTATGGACTCAGGTTCCAATATTAGCCATAGAAATATGATGAATTTCTCGGTCTTGGTTAAAATTCCATCCTCGTCCTGGACATCATGGAACCGCACTCTGACTAGCCCATGACCAACATGGCGATCAAATCTCATCTTGCTTGGTGGAGCCTTGGTCTCAAGAGATGTATTTGCGAAGTCTTGATTTGGAAGAAGTAACTTGGCAAAGCCTCGGTCTCATGACCGTGAATCCGACACAATTAGAGAGGCTTCAACCCGGTAGGCACTGTAGAGATCGATACTGAACGTAGACCCAACCCATCTTGTAGCAGTGAAGAACCAACGTTCTTGAATTATCATGTAGCAAAAGAGGCAACCCATCCTTCCATATTTACTTTATTATTTTCTTTATTCAATTAGTCAACCGAAAGAAAATGTAAAAGCAAGACAATTTTAGGAATGTATACCTCATAGGCATATATTTTTTTCGAAAAGTGGGGATGAATCCCCGATTTGTATTATTTGATGGCCTCATTTGACGAAGGCACAAAAGAACTCGCTTTGGGTTTGACTCTTTTGAGAGAGCATCAGTTTAGAAAGGTTTGTAAAAGTGTATGGAAGCCCTCATTGACGTAAAATTAGTGTTTAGCTCTATTTTTCCTATAATGTAGAAAAAGAAGACTTGTCGAGACATCTCGAAAATATGTTTTATTCAAAATGATCACAAGATTGCTTAAAACCCTTCATTAATGTTCGGGTTATTCAACCCCTAATCTCGATATGAACAAACATTTTGATTAATCATGAGGAGAAAGTCAACTGATACCAAGAGTCGAAGTTGGCGAATGGTGAAGAGGGATCGTGTATAGGAGAGGCTATTGGTGAGGCCGGATTTTCTGGGATTTGAATGTGTTTATGACCGGACCATTTCTGGTTGCCTATGTTCCCCTCATTGTGAGGAGCTCAGGTCGCCGTAGTTCGGGTTTGAACTGTGTTTGGCTTTAGAAAAGGGGTATGAACATTTGTGGTACTTTTGGTGAAAAGGCTCGGATAGGAAGTTTGGGTGATAAGGTGCGGGCCTTGAGGTGATTCCTTGACAAGTCATTTTGAGCGATTCCGTTGCTTCTTGATCGTCGTCCTTCATCGGGGGAGAAAGATTTTGGATGCAGCTTAAGGGCTTATGATATGTTTTTGCCGTTGCTTTAACTGCTTCCTTGTTGTCGACAACTTCCGTTCTTCGGGCTTTAATTTTGCCCATATGTCAAACCTTCTGATCGGCGGTGCTAGGTCCTTGGCCTCATTTTTTTTTGAAGCTTTTGTTTTTTTTTTTTGAAGCTTTTTTTTTTGAAGCTGTTGTTTTTTTTTTTTTGAAGCTTTTGTTTTTTTTTGAAGCTTTTTTTTTGAAGCTTTTGTTTTTTTTTTTTTGGAGCTTTTGTTTTTTTTTTTGAAGCTTTTTTTTTTTTCTTTCTTGAAGCTTTTGTTTTTTTTTTTGAGCACCTGAGGATGAAGGCAAGCTTCTACTTGAACTTTCTTGATGCATGGGGGGCGGAGGCAAGCCCCTGTTTTTTTCGATATGGGGTCGATCTCCCGATGCTGAGTGACCTTTTGTTGTCCCTTGATGTTGCCGCCTTCGTTGACTTGATCAAGGTGATGATGGGGATATGTTTTGGAAAGTGTATGGCTTGATGGAGGCCTTTGTGAGGTGAGGAAAGTGTATAGGGAGGGCATTAGTTGACTTTCTCGCACCAATTAATTAAAATCTTAATCATTTCCAGAGATTATTTGTTGAGCGATGCGAGTGATCATTTAAAATAAAACCATTTCATTAAATGTAATGTAGGTGTGCAAATAATGTCTCAAGTCTAGCGAGAAAAGAAAAAGACTCTTTTATAGAAAACTTAAGATTAACTACAATGTCCAAGGAGGACTTGATTGAACGAAGAAAGTACTAGAACCTACGAAGGTTGACTAAAAGACTGTTTTAATTTTAAAGGATGGGTAGCCCCTAGTCTAGCTACTCTTTGTTGTTGGACTGCCAAGACGCTTGAGCTTTCCATCTTTCTGTTAACTTCTGATTCCATTACTGCAGACCGAGGCGGTGATCGCCACGTGCCCATGATACCGGTGGAAGTGGAGGAATTTGAGGCCATGGAGCACTGGGGCAAGCACAAGTTGTCCAAAGAAACGGGTCGGAAAAGTCACGGGACGAACTTTGTCGATCGAGCATATTGATGGAAGGAAGTGAACCCGAGAGGACCTTGAGGGGTATTGGGCTCTGTTTGGGAGGATTCAGCGATGCGCCGGTTGTTTTGAGTGAAAGGGGTGATACTAGCCGATTGTGTCTTCGGCCTTTCTCAAGCTTGGAACCGGCATTAGACAAGTGTGCTCGGGCAGTTGTCCTATCGGATTCTCTCACTTCGGCACTTGAATTTTGCGCGATGTAATCATTTCTTTGCCTCGGTTCGACATCTTGGGTCAAAGGAGTGCTAGTACTTATCATAAGATCAAGCTTCTCCGCATTTGTTTCACTTGCTCTATCAATATTGCCACATGGGGATCAACGGGAACATTCGAGTTATCGGAACTCGCAACAAGACTCTTATCGCCAGAGGGAAACACAAACAGCAGACCGGTGAAACCGACGGTGAATTCACTAAGTCCGGTAGATGACAACGGAAAACTTGTGGCATCCGGATTTTCTTTTAGCAACTCATGATCGCATTCAGGAGGTGGGTGTAGAGGCTTTAGAACATAGCCACATAGCTCAAACCGATTATGTGAAGCCGGAGCATAAACCGGCGGTGTATTGCCGAAATTGAGGAACAGTGTGATGGAGCCCAACTCGTTCGAGGAGCCGAGGGCGATGGAGCCCTAATGGCCTCGAGGTGGCCGGAAAGGGTCAAGAAGAATTGTCCTTGGCAAGGGATCATATGTGGATGGAGGGAGGTGTTGGCCGTGGGATGGAGAGTTATAGGATGAAGGGACCGAAATCACCGTTTCGAAGTCTCATCTTCGACCATGACCAGGAACCATTCGCCTCAACCGTTACCCGAACTCCATGGCGGCGAGAGCATTGATGAGCAGTGGTCACCGTTCTTCATGAATCTTATGGGCGTTTCCAAAGCCAGGACTAACTCTTCCTTCCTAATCATCGGATTTCTTGTATCCTTATCGCTTTCGCCAAATCCGCCATCGATCATTATCATCCCATTTAACCTTGGCATCGGCCGTGAACTTATCGGAGGGCGAGAGTTCAAAGCATTTCACCAAATCCAGCTTTGCCATGGCCACATGCTTGTTGCAGTCAAACCATCCATTCTCAACATTTGTCGCGACTAAATCATCTGGCTTGTCGTAGTCCGTTGAATTCACGTAGTTTGAATCATAAAATTCAATCATGTTTACATTCGCGTTGTTTGGGAAATGATCATTGGCGGGGTTGAGATCACCGAGGCGCTCGAGTTTGCCCTTCTTAATTAATCCCCGAATCGCCTTTCTCAAAGTCAGAGTTGTCGGTCGTATGACCGTGGTGTATCGGTGGAAAGCACAATGCTTAGTGGTGTCAAAAGGGATTTTGGGATCCTTGGGCCGATAGTTTCTCATGGGTTCGAGGAGACCCTGCTCTAGCAAGCTATTTAAAACTTTGCTTAAGGGAACACCCAAATCCTCGGGATTCGAGATTTGGTCATTGACTTGGTCACCATTCTGAACAGGGTTTGCCGGTTTTGGTCCATTGGGGCGCTCAAGCTTGCCCGTTTCGATTAACCTTTGAACCGCTCTCTTCAAGACTATGCAGCTTGTCGGTCGTGTGGCCATAATGATCATGGAAGGCGCAAAGTGCTTACTCATGTCGAGAGGTACATTTGAGCTCCTTGGATGGTAGTCCTTGAGAGGCTCCAAAAGGCCTACCCTTACTAAGCCCTTGAAAATTAAGCCCATGGGCATCCCAAGATCATCAAAACGTTCTCGTTGCCTTAAAGGACCACCATTTTTTGGTTGCTTTTGGGGGCCGTCAATTGTACACAATGCCTTCTTTCCTTTACCGGATGTCGGAGCCGTGTTGGAAGGGTAAGGTTTATAGCGGCGAGACATGTTCAGACTCGGAGTCTTTTCCCGTGCACGAACCCTTTCGATGTAATCATCAATGTAATCGTCGAGATTCGACCTTTTGTAAACTTCATTCGTGTCAGATACACAAGATTGATATGGTGAGATGGCCCGAGTCGAGCGATCGTCGATACTCTCGTTGCTAGGCTTTTATTGTACCTTCTTAATTGGTTCTACCAATAATCCATTGGTCGAGTCTGTTAATGCAGACTGTGGGTGTTACCACAGGTGCTATCACTGGCAGTTGGGTGTTACCCGGACTGTAATGATTTGTAATTTAATAATTCTTTCCATATTATTTTATATCCTAATGTCTAATATTATTTGCAAGATATATGTGTTTTTTGGTCCATATTTCAGGTTAAAACATGGTTGGATTAATTGCTAGAAACAAGGGAAGGAGTTACACGTAAATAGGAGATTTACGTGTAACTATTGCTTGGTCCATATTATTTGAAGAAGGAATAAAAACGTGGGAAGACCAAGTCATGGAGTTGTTGCTGATTATTTGAAGTGTACAATACAAAGAATGCAAGAGAGTACAAGGTGATAAAGCATGGACTTGGGCTTCAAGAAATCGGTTGCTACATTCTAGGGAAGTTGGCGAATGATGAGGAATTCAAGCCAAGAAATCTCTTCACTCCTCACACACGATCTGAAGGTCCAAGGCTGTTATTTTGGAGTAGCCTCCAAGGCATTGGAAGGCTATAAATAGGCTAGGTGTGTTTCATTTGAAGTAGGCCAAATATCAAACACACACACCATAGCACAAGAGAGACAAAGTTCTTTGGTTCGCATATCCTTCCTCCCTTGTAATTCTAGCTTAAACACTGAGTGTTTAAGAGAGTGTTGGCTAAGGATAGGATTCGTTCTTTGTCTCATTTAGTTCCATAGAGCATTATCATTGTATTAGCAATAGGGAACTTTCGGCTTTGTAATTTTGCTATATTGATTATAAAGTCTTCGCCATCTAGGCACACTCAAGTTATATATTTATATAACTTGAGAAAATTATATCTTGTGTTATTTATTTCCGCTGCACAAAGTTTTTATAAACTATTTATTTTGGTGTGTGTGTGCCGTCCGTCGTTGTGTTAACCAAGGTGTTGGATAACATCTACGGTAACATCTCTTTCCAAAGTGAAGCCATTGACAATTTCAATTGGTATCAGAGCAGTCACTTGACGATACTAAGTGCTTGGTCTAGGTGTCATGGCTTATGATCCGGCTAATCCTAATAATAAGCGTCTTCCCGTGTTAGATGGCTCGAATTATTGTTATTGGAAGATCCGTCTACGCTCGCATATCAAATCAATTGATCTTCGAGCATGGCGATCTATAACAAATGGTTACTCCTTACCAATGTTACCCGATGAAGATGGTGACGTACAAGTCAAACCCGAATCGAATGGAACATGGAAGAGATCAACCAAGCTAGTTTCAATGAAAAGGCACTTAATGCCATTTTTGAGTGGGTTGATATGCATATTTTCAAACTTATTCAAAACAGTTCCACCGCAAAAGAAGCATGGGATATTTTACAACGTTTTTGTGAAGGTGATGGCACAAGGCGTGAAACTAAGCTTAGGGGTCTTACTAGCAGATTTGAAAGATTAAGGATGGGTGAAAATGAAACTATTCCTTCTTATTTTGAAAAATTATTTGATATTGCTAATGAGTGTCAATTGTTGGGTGAACCTTTTACCAACAAACAACTTGTCTCAAAAGCAATTAGAACCCTTCCCGAGCGTTTTAATATGAAATTTTCATCTATTGAAGAGGCTCACAATCTTGCAACTATGGATATCAATTCTTTAATGAGTATTTTGAAAAACTTTGAGTTAAATCTCTTAGATCAAAATGAAGCATCTAAAGGGAAAAATGTTGTTTTGAAAACTCAAGCCTCGAGTTCTTTGGATGAAAACGAAGATGAGGTTTTTGAAGAAATTGATGAGAATGCTAGTGTTGCTTTACTTGCTAGAAAATACAATTCTATGGTTAGAAAGTATAACAATGAAAAATGCAGGTGAAAGCAAAGGAGAAGCAAACCAAGGTCTATGATTCGATGCCAAAAAGGACTTTCCCATCTAACCCAAAGTTGAACCCAAGAAGAGCATCATCGGGATCGGTTAAGGTCTGATCCAAAGCACATTGAATCCATTCAATGTCATGCTTGCTCGGGTTGGGGTCACTATTCCAAGGAGTGTGCAAATACTCTAAGGAAGAGAGGAAAGAACCTATGGGTTTCTCTCATGATGATGAGGATGAAGGACCATCTCAGAGGTAGAATCTCGATCAAACAACCATGTTTGTCACGCAAGTAACACGGAAAAGGACAAAGTTACCCAAGGTGTTATCCAATGCGAGATAACATCCGTGATCACACCCGACAGTATGATGAATTATGTGATAATAATGCTGTTTGTTTTGTTAGCTCTTCTAACCCCGATACGGGAAGTACACAAGAGGATGAGCGAGCAAAGATGATCTCATGTCCGGATTAAAAGACCTTTACGAGGCATTGCTCGTGGAATGAAAGAAAGAGAACAATTTGGTTAAGTCCTTAACCAAGAAGAATGAAGGACTCCAAGCCTATGTGACTCATATGGAGGTTCAAGCAACAAAGAGAGAAATCGAGCTTGAAAGAGTCAAGGGCAATTTGACTCTAGCCGAAACCACCTTGAAGAAGCTCAACACTGGATCTACCAAATTGGATGAGATCTTGAACTTGAGTACACCTCTCAGAGCAGGTATTGGTTTTCAAGAATCTTTGAATAGTATTCTTTCTACTTTGTCTATGAATGATAATGAGAATTGTTTTGTTAAGGAGCGGTTTTTTGACAAAGATTCTTCTTCAAAAGAACCATGTGACAAAGGGAAGGTGTGTCAATACTGTCACACACCTGGACATTTTAAAAATAAATGCCATATTGTTTCAAAAACTGCCCAGCCCCTTGGTGTTACCTCGAGGTGTTGCCTCAAAGACACGTGATAACACACCCAAATAATGGTAAAAATTCAAAAAAGGTGTGGAAACCAAAAGCTAATCCGAAATGTGATGTTGTGTACACCGCTTTAAAAACAAATATTGAAGGTTCTTGGTACTTTGATAGTGGGTGTTCACGTCATATGACAGAACAAAATTGTTTTTAAAAGACTATGAAACAATTCATGGGGATAGTGTAACTTATGGTGGTGGTAGCAGGAGTAATATCATTGGGAGAGGGACACTAAATGTGTCTGGATTTCCAACCTTAAAGAATGTCTTACATGTTGATGGACTTGTAACTAATTTAATTAGTATTAGTCAACTTTGTGATGACAACTTAGAGGTGAAATTTAATAAAGATACTTGTGAAGTTTATGACAAGATTAACAATTGTGTAATGACAGTACAAGATCTAGTGATAATTGTTATCTTGTTGAAGACAAGCAAGTATGCCATTCGGCAAAACTTGATAACACTACATTGTGGCATCAAAAGTTGGGACATGTTCACTTTCGTAACATAGAAAAGATTGTTAATCTAGATGTCATTCCAAGGCATTCCTAGTCTTGATCTTAAACAACAAATTGTTTGTGAGGATTGTCTCAAAGGGAAACAAACTCGTGTTACCCATGGTGCTGCCCAACACAATGAGCAACACACTGGTACTACACATTATTTTCAACTCTTGCATATGGATCTAATGGGTCCACTTGAGATAGAAAGTTTTGGGGGCAAGAAATATACTTATGTCATTGTTGATGATTTTTCACGATTTACATGGGTTTATTTTTTAAGGGAAAAATCTGAGACTTTTGAAAAGTTCAAAATCTTGCACTCTAAGATCAAAAACATGTTTTGTGCTTCAATTTTTCGAATTAGGTCCGATCATGGGAGGGAATTTGAGAATGTTTCTTTTTCAAATTTTTGTGAAAGAAAAGGTATTCACCATGAATTTTCAGCCCCAAAAACACCTCAACAAAATGGGGTAGCTGAAAGGAAGAATAGGACTTTACTTGAAATGACTCGTGTGATGTTATTTTCAAAAAGAATTTCGAAAAGATTTTGGGCAGAGGCACTAAATACGGCTTGTCACACGCCAATAGAGTTTTTCTAAGACCCGGCACAACCATGACTCCATACGAAATTTTGAATGGTAGAAAACCAAAAGTTCATTATTTTCATGTCTTTGGTTCAGTGTGTGTTACATTCTCAATGATCGGGACTACTTAGCAAAATTGGACTCTAAGAGTGATAAGGCCATTTTTCTTGGTTATGCTTCAAATAGTCGTGCATATAGGGTATTTAATCTAAGGCTAAAAACCATCCAAGAATCCATGAATATTGTTTTTGATGATCACTCAAGTATTGCAGGAGAAAATGTTCAAGAGACACCCTTGAGCCGTTGGAAGAAGTCACCCGTAAGGTGTTACCACAGGTGTTACCACGAGTGCTAACACCGATAGTAACACGTAAACCGAGCAGGTGTTACCATTGATGAGATAACACCTCGTATAGCATCCGATTCCAAATTGCCAGAAATGAAGATCAAGAAGGAGTTGAAACAGGGGTTCACGAGAATGTGAGAAGAGATCCTCCACCTAGAATCGCAGGGAATCATCCTACAACCCAAGTAATTGGGGAGGTGAATGAGGGTGTACAAACAAGACGTATGAATTCCATTAGTGACCGTGACATGGTAAGGTATGTGTGCATGTCCACCACATACTCAAAGGTAACATACTCTTGTTTTACTTCATCTCGTAGAACCTAAAAATGTGATTGAAGCTTTAAAAGATAATTTTTGGATTCAAGCAATGCAAGATGAACTTGATCAATTTGCTCGTAACAATGTTTGGTCTTTAGTACCCCGTCCCTCAAACACTAATGTTATTGGGACAAAATGGATTTTCAAAAATAAGACCGATGAGTATGGAAACATTGTTAGGAACAAGGCTCGTCTTGTGGCTCAAGGATATACACAAGTGGAAGGTATTGACTATGACGAGACCTTTGCACCCGTGGCTAGAATTGAGTCAATAAGACTTTTATTGGCCATTGCTTGTTTTCTTAAAATCACATTGTTTCAAATGGACGTCAAAGCAGCCTTTTTAAATGGATACTTAGATGAGGAAGTTTTTGTTGAACAACCAAAAGGCTTTGAAGATCCATTTCAACCAGACCATGTGTATAGACTTGATTAAGCTCTTTATGGGTTGAAGCAAGCTCCACGTGCATGGTATGGTAGGTTAACTAGTTTTTTACTAGAATATGGTTTTACTAGAGGAGAAGCAGATAGGACTTTATTCATTCTTAAACATGGAAAAGAACTTGTCGTGGTTCAAATCTATGTTGATGACATAGTATATGGCTCTACATCAAAAACTTGTTTAAATGATTTTGTAGAGGCTATGACATCAACATTTGAAATGAGCATGATGGGGGAACTTAACTTCTTTCTAGGCATGCGAGTTAAGCAATCAAGTGAAGGGATTTTCATCTCTCAAAGCAAATATGCAAGGAACCTGGTGAAGAAGTTTGGGTTGGAAGGTTCGAAGAGCTCAAAAATTCCTATGGGCACTTCTCTCAAGATTGGAAAAGATCAAGTGGGAGAAAATGTTGATCCAACCCTATATCGTTCCATGATAGGTAGTCTCCTTTACCTTACTTCTAGTCGTCCTGATTTGATGTACAGTGTGTGTGTATGTGCTAGATATCAATCCAATCCTAAAGTGTCTCACCTAAATTCCGTGAAAAGATCATTAAATATGTTTCTGGAACTAGTAATTTAGGGATTTGGTATAGTAAAGATACTAATACTAATTTAGTAGGCTTTAGTGACTCGGATTGGGCAGGGGATATGGATGATAGGAAAAGTACAAGTGGGGGATGTTTTTACTTGGGAAATAATTTAGTATCATGGTATAGTAGAAAACAAAATTGTGTTTCATTATCCACAAATTTGAATCGAATATGTAGTACCGGTAGTTGTTGTTCACAACTAATTTGGTTAAAACACATGCTTGATGATTATGGTCTTGATAGCAATATTTTGACCTTATACTGTGATAATTTGAGTGCTATTAATATTTCCAAAAATTCTGTACAACACTCCCGTACCAAACATATTGACATCCGTCATCATTTTTTAAGAGATATGGTAGATAAAAAGATAATAAATATAGAGCATATTGATACAAAGTATCAACTTGCTGATATTTTCACCAAACCCTTAGACCATGATAGATTCTCTAGTCTAAAGAGATCTCTTGGTCTTTGCATTCTCTAAAAAATGTCCTCTGTTGTAAGGTGTTACCATGGGTGCTGATAACACCTGGGGTAACACATGTATACTAGTGCATATTTTTTGCTTGTTTGGTTTTATTCTCTCTGAGGGTTCCCATAGTTCTCTGAGCTATGAGAGTTCTCACAGCTGCACATGCTGACCTTTTTGTTGTGGTAGGATAGCACCCTGAATAACACACTTGATAAAACTCCCTTCATATGCTTAAAGTGACAAAGTCACTAATTTTTTTTGATAAATAAAAGGCAAAGGCATTTATCCATACTATTCTCTCGAGCTCGGGGCACGGTGTTCGCTGCAACGATGTACTCTTGCCAATGAGAATGTATGAAGTGATTTATGCTAAGTATTAGGGACATGAAGTTCGCTACTACAGTGTACCCTACTTGAAAGGCATAGATCACTTGGTCTTTACACTTGAAATAAAACTCGAAGCACGGAGCTCGTTACTACGATGCTTTCTTGTTTAAGGAAGTGTATTGATACGTGATTAACAAGCAATGTACTTAAAAATATATATATAGGCCTATAATGCCTAAAGTGCATGAAAAATGCTCAGCTTGTTATGCTTGAAGTGTCTAAAAATGCTCAGCTTATTATGCCTCAAGTGTTTGAAACTGAATATATTTATCAAGGGATTTTTATCTTATGTGTTATCCTAGATGTTACCATCATTGCCATTAACATATTTGTATGTGCTATATTATTTCTTTATTTTCGGTTTAGTTATTTAAGTTTTTAAACTTTGAAAGTCTTTTTATTGTTTAAGAGTTTTAAAAGTTTGAAAAAGTCTTTAACTAACCAATTTATCTTTGATAAACAACTCAAATAACTAAGTCCTAAAATCTAGGGATTTGATTTTCAAAAACCATATGGACTTAGTATATTTGGTATGTTTATTTTTATTTTCGTTTTATATATTTAAAAAATTAAAAAAAAATCTGAAAATTAAAAATTAAAAATTAAAAATTAAAAAAAAAAAAAAAATTTCAAAATAATGGCCGGATGTTTAATTTGTGTGGGAAGAGTTTTGTATTTGATTTTTCTTGTGGCCTAGAAAATAGGGGGAGTAAATTTTAATTGTAATTATTTTGTGTGGCTAGGAAAATAGGAGGAGGTTAATTAGGTGAGTAAAAATAGGTGGGATAAGTCTAATCAAATTAAAATCCTATCCTAATTTGAATTCCTATTTTTTCTCCCTATCTCTCTCTAAGCCAACGCCTCCTCCCCCTTCTCTCTCTACACGGTAAATACAATCCCTCCGTCACCGTCTCTCTCTTCTCAAACCTTCCTAAATTCCAAACCCTTCCTAAACCCTAACCATGGCAACCCCGTCCAAAAAGCAATCCGCCCCTTTGGAGGTCTCTCCGGGTGTTGGCTCAAGTGGTCCAAGCCAAATGGACACTTCGACCACCCCTCTCAATGTGTCTCCGGCAATGACAATGTCGGTTGATGATCCTCCTTTGGTGACAACAATGGCGCAACCCTTGCCCATTGTGACCTTACCACCTCTTCCACCCGTTCCATCAACCAAAAAGCCAAAAAGAAAAGCCATTGCTCACAAACCCTAGCACAACCTCCGTCAAAAAGAGGAGCTCAAGTAGGCTCTCTGCAATGAGGCACAAAGGGACCTCAAAATCCAACACATCCTCCGATCCTGTTGAAGTTTCTGAAGAATCTTCTCTTGGTCTCTCCTCGGCTCATGTTTCGGATGAAGACTTTCATGCTGATGCGGAAAAGAGCCACTCTGTTGAGACTTTTGAAGATTGGGAGATTGAGGAAGAAGAGCCCTTGTATGAAGTTGTGAAAAGAAACATTAAAGGCAAAAGCAAGTGGGCTGCTGTCAAAGATGTTACCCAAAACCGCAACACCCAAGGTAACATCCTCTCGTTTCTAAAGCTTCAAGTCTTCTATCGCTGAGTTTGCCTATTCTGAGTCCACTGATTTTCTTGAGAAAGAGTTTGATGATGTGAATACTGCTTTTCCAAAACCTTACTTCTCATTGGAGTTTTATCGAAAAGAAAATATGGAGTTTTGGTTAAGGCATAGTGACACGAAAATTCTCAAAGAAAAGCACATTGACGAGGTTGATTTCAAAAAGCATGGTATATTTCAGTTCTTGGAGGATAGAAATTTTTTGAAAGCTAACTTGCATCCTTCGAAATTTGTTGAAGCTATAGTCAAAAATTTCTATGCCAACCTTCATGCCAACCTAGATAATGAAAAGTCCGATCAATTTGGAAAGGTGTTTTTAAGGAACAAAATTTTTTCTATTACTCCTTCTTTGATCAACAAGACTTTAGGACTCCCAAATTTGGATGATGATGGTCCTATTGTTCATAAGGACGAAATTGCTAGGTTTATCTCTCATGATGTCGTGCATGAATGGCCCTCCAACCCTAATCCCAAAACCAAAGTTCATTTTCTTGCTTCCCGTCTCACTTCACTCTTTGCCGTGCTTCACAAGCTTTGCATATTTAATTGGGTTCCTACTTCTAACGAGCAATATGTGACATTGCAACAAGCTGAAATCTTGTATAAGTTAGGAAAGAATCGAAGAGTGAACTTGGGTAGATTGATCTTCAAACATTTGGCTTCGTGGGGTAGAAGAAAAGACATTACAATGTTTCCTTACCCTTCCTTAATCTTCCAAATTTTGAAATCTCAAAAATTGCCCATTGAAGAGTCGGATGAGTACACGCCCAGTCTTGATCTCTATGCTATAGATTCCCAGCTGACTAAGAAGAATAACAAGAGTGTGAGATACACGGGTGATCTTCCTTGGTCAAAAATAAATGAATTTGGGTCAAGTGATGCGGTTTCTGCTAAGGGTGTTACTCAATCTGTTATCCCAAATGTTACTCCGAAATCTCCAAGTTTTTCAGGTACAGATGCAAACTCATGTTCTTGCTAATGTATACAATTTGTTGGGGAATGCTTCACCAACAATACCGAAGACCACAGCTTTGGCGTTTCTCCACAAACAAACTTCTACCATTTCCGAGATTGTGCAAGGTTGGACAAAGCTCAAGGAGATTACGATGAATTCATCCAGCAGGTTTCTTCCCAAACTGGGAGTTGATAGTGCCGATGGAGCCGGTCCAAGTGGTGGTGGTGTTGGAGATGCCGGTGGTGTGCTGCAGATGTTACCGATGGTGCCGACTTAGATGCCGGAGATGAAGAAGGGGATGAACAGGAGGAAGAAGAAGAAGTCGATGATGAACGAGAAGAGTGAGTACAATACATCGCCCGAAGGTTGATGTTGCCGCTCTTATGGTGATGATATTTTTGGTGGTTGAAAAACAATTTACTTTTATGTTTTTATTTGGAACATGTTTTAAATACTTTGGTGGTTTGTTTTATTTGCTTATGGTGCTTAAACTTTTAGGGTTGTTTTGAACATGGAGTAGCTTAGTAACTTTGATTTATCTTTGGTACTTTAGGTTACTAGTTAGTTGAAAAACTTATTTTGGAAAATATGTTTTGATAACTAGTATTTTTGTGATAAATCATTGTAGTTGTTAAATCCTTGATTATGGGGAGTTGATAACTATGAAGTTGCTCGATGGCTAACAATATCTTGCAGTGGATCAGCACTTTAGAGTTTGGAAAGAAATTATAAATTATGGGGGAGATTGTTAATGCAGATCGTGGGTGTTACCACAGGTGCTATCATCGGCAAATGGGTGTTACCCGACCGTAATGATTTGTAATTTAATAATTCTTTCCATATTATTTTATATCCTAATGTCTAATATTATTTGCAAGATATATGTGTTTTTTGGTCCATATTTCAGGTTAAAACATGGTTGGATTAATTGCTAGAAACAAGGGAAGGAGTTACACGTAAATAGGAGATTTACGTGTAACTATTGCTTGGTCCATATTATTTGAAGAAGGAATAAAAACGTGGGAAGACCAAGTCATGGAGTTGTTGCTGATTATTTGAAGTGTACAATACAAAGAAAGCAAGAGAGTACAAGGTGATAAAGCATGGACTTGGGCTTCAAGAAATCGGTTGCTACATTCTAGGGAAGTTGGCGAATGATGAGGAATTCAAGCCAAGAAATCTCTTCAATCCTCACACACGATCTGAAGGTCCAAGGCTGTTATTTTGGAGTAGCCTCCAAGGCATTGGAAGGCTATAAATAGGCTAGGTGTGTTTCATTTGAAGTAGGCCAAATATCAAACACACACACCATAGCACAAGAGAGACAAAGTTCTTTGGTTCGCATATCCTTCCTCCCTTGTAATTCTAGCTTAAACACTGAGTGTTTAAGAGAGTGTTGGCTAAGGATAGGATTCGTTCTTTGTCTCATTTAGTTCCATAGAGCATTATCATTGTATTAGCAATAGGGAACTTTCGGCTTTGTAATTTTGCTATATTGATTATAAAGTCTTCGCCATCTAGGCACACTCAAGTTATATATTTATATAACTTGAGAAAATTATATCTTGTGTTATTTATTTCCGCCGCACAAAGTTTTTATAAACTATTTATTTTGGTGTGTGTGTGCTGTCCGTCAGTGTGTTAACCAAGGTGTTGGGTAACATCTACGGTAACATCTCTTTCCAGTGAAGCCATTGACAATTTCAGAGTCAATAGGAACATTAGGATTGCATGACCCCGCCACAAGATTGGCATTAGCAAACGAAACCACAGTAGGAAGTACTCTGGTGGGAGGAATGACAGTCTGAGCATTAAAAGCGTGACCGTAATCTTCCTCATAAGGCCCGGGCAATGCCGAAGATGAAGATATATGGCTCGTAATGGGTGGATACCAGGGAGCAAAGTGAGTGCGGATCCGTAAGGCCGCCGAAAACATGAGGTTTGAGGCATCGTAATGCAGGATTGAATGTGTCTTGACCGCACCGAGGAACATGACCGCAAGGGAAATGTGTATACCGTACTTGATGAGCAGGAGAAGCTTGCGTAACGGCCGGGTGGAGAATTTGATGAGGAGCATTTGACCTTGTTGGACTTCCCAACCGAAGGGGCGGGGTAGAGCTCTGGGGATATTGTGAACACGGTGAGCCCGACGAAGTGGTGATAAAAGCCCGTGGCCCACGCGATCTTGCGGATCATAGGGGCCGGTGTGCTTTGAGAATTGGAGGAAGCAAGCTAGCCCCCTCTCGAACCATGGAGCCCGAGAAACGAACCGTCCCATTCCGAGATGGTGACCCGAGCCGGACCGATGCGGTGAAGTAGTAAACCGACCCCTTCCAAGCCGCGGGCGAAAGCCAACCTGATTCAATCCCGGTGGTGAGACCCGAGAGGCACCGGGGCAGTTGACCTAGATCGGACTGTTGAGGAGTATCGAGCAAGAAGGGCCGAGATGTACCGAACCGACCAATTCCCTGCATTGATGGCTCGGGCCGACCGAGGTTTTGGAGTAGCGAATCGACCCATTCCAAGCCGCGGGACGTAAACAGTCGATTGAAACCCAAAGATGAAAACTGATAGGTGCCGGGGGGAGGTTGACCAAGATCGATACGATGAGGCCGAGAGGCGGGATGAGTGATAGGTGGGGATGCTTGGCCCATTAGTAGTTCCACACGAAAGGGAACAGGCATTTGATGGTAGTTGGCATGCCCGGAGGGTAATTAGCTCCAATCTTCGCCTCAACCGTAAAGGTTCTATTAGGGTGGTGAACAATTGCTAGCCCCCGGGTTCTCGATACTTTCCAATAACCGATCGATCCGAGCCTCTTGATTTTGTCTTATCTGTTCCAACATCCGATTCCACTGTTCGGCATTTTGCGGATTTTCGGGGTGTGGAGTTGTACGTCCCCACCGTTCTCCTCCGAGTTGGTCATTCTCAAACTTTGAGCTGAAGCGAAGGAGGAAACCGATGAAGTATCCGACTTCGGAATGACCGAGCCGAACAAACGATAACCCGGGGTCTTGATCCAAACTTTTCTTACTGTGGAAGGCACAAAAGGGTGTGGTTCAGACTCGGGAAAGCGAAACAGGTTGGTGTTTGGGCTTAGGGCTCATGCAACATGCGCTATTTGTTCTTGTTTACTTAAAACATGTTTTATTAACCTAATCGGTTGGAAAAGATTGCTCTTCTTTTCGCGAACTACTCGATTCCTGGATCGGTGGGCCCCGTCACTACGTCTATAAGCCCCTCGTATTCCACCCGTATTTCGACCTCCCGGGGTGGACGGCCCGGGCGAGGGTCCTATAGGGCAAGCGGGTCCCACCGACCGAAAGAAAAACGATCCTAAAAGTCTCGGCGGGTAATCGAGTCTTAACGAGCATTCGATGTAAATTACGGACAAAGCCGACGTCAAAAGTCAAGATCATATCCGGGCTCGACGAAAAGTCGGCATGATTTGGACCGATAAGCGTCCACAATTGATCTTGACTTGTCGTCGCTTAAGCCCTAATTAGGCATGGAATAATCATTAATCCTTGATGACTCGGTGTCAATGCCGGAGTCAATGTATAATTTGTGCGCCGTAGCCGAAGTCAAGGCGCCGGTCAATATCTTGGTCAAAGTCTCAAGGGCGGAAAATCGGCGTGACTTCGGCTGATTAGGGACCCGAAAGATATTGAGCTCGGTATGCCGACAAAGGCTTGAAAGGAAAGGTCTATACACCGACAGGGGCATGACACGTACCAAACTAAAAACCAACCGGGTCTCGGACAAAGTGTGTCACGGACAAGTGCATGGTCGACACGAGGCTCCATGGGATGTTTGGGTAGTCCTGTGCTCATCCGAGAGGCGTAATAAGACCAAACGGACCGCAACAAGGATTTCCCCCTGTAAGTGCTCCAATTTGAGCTTGTTAGCATTTTCGTTAGAAAATTAACGAAAGTTATAACATTCCTAACATTCCTAACATTCCTAACTTTTCTAACAAAGTAAGGGTAAAATGGGCATTGCCATTTAAAGTTAAACCAAGAAAAGAATCTCAAAAAGCAAAAGAAATAAGAAAAATCCGAATTGGGCAAGTTGAAAAACATAAACTGCTGGATTTTTGAATTTTATTCTTCCTGTCCAAAGCCCGAAGCCGTAATTAATGAACAAGGCACGCCGTCAATCATATCCGCGCGGACATGTTTGTCAATTTCAGAGGGTTATAAATTGAACCCTCCTCTCTCGCTTACATAACACAATTTGATCACAAAGAACGAAACTCTGGCGAATATAGAGAGAAAACAGTGGGAATCCTTAGATTGCCACCATTTTCTCTCCAATCTTTCCCAAATCTCACTCACTCACAAACACTTCAAATCACTCTCATACATACTCTCATACATACACCAATCCAAGCTCAAATCACCCTATAGGAGGAGGATTAGAGAGAAAACATAGAGGACTTCATTGTTATCTACTTGTTTTCTCTTTAACCAACTCAAATCATCAACCCTAAACACCCTCAAACACTCTCATATTCAAGCCTTAAACACTCTCACATTCAAGCCTTCAAACACAAAACACAAGGAAGATAGGTATAACCTCCCTCTCCTTACCTTAAAATTCATCCATGCATGCATTTTCAAGCTACAAAATGTAGTTCTTTCATCTTCTTGCTTTAGATCTAAGAAGATCACCATGGAAGACCATCTCCATGGATGATCTTCTACAAAGATCAAAATTATTTTCAAAGTTCTCTTACTTTCTTGCAAAGAAAACTCATTTTCAAAACCCTAAAACCATTTTCATACATCAAATCTCATTTTCAAAGGATAAAATTCCCCTTCCCAAGCAAATGAAGTGCTTAGTCCTAATGTACTAAGGATGGTTTGATATAGTTGATTCACCACTAAAATGTCAAGTGATCACTAATCAAAACCTAGGGAAATGGGGACAAGCATGGATGCAAAACCCCTTTAAAATCATATTTTCTTTCTTGAGAAGTTGCTGTCCAGTAGCAATTTTCTCAGACCTCAGTCCATGGTCTAATTTTTTGGACATAGATAAACTTGGAATTTGGTGTTGACTACAAAATACTTTTTGTAGCCAACATCCAGATCTTTCCATACATATTTTTACTTTATTTTTTGTGTGAGTAAAACTCCTTTTTTCAAATTTTCTTTTAAAGGTCAGTTCATCAGTCTCTGGAAATCCAGATTTCAGATCTGAGATTTCCAGAAGGTTTTGACCCTCAAATCATCTTCAAAATGAAAAGTTCTTTTACAGAAACCTTTCTTAAGGTGTTTTGAACATTTTTCATTCCCGGACTTTTCCCAGATTCTGGAGTTTTCAAGCCCTAAAGTCCATTTCAAAGTCAAGGGTCAACTGCTTTTTTCATTCTGGCAGAAATGGTTTTCAACTTCCAAAAATCTTTTGAGTTCCAAATCTCAACCCAAAAATCACCCAAAAATCATGGGATCAGTTTAAAGCCTTAAAAAGAGTTCCCAATTTTTACTTACCTCAGTTTCAACTTATTTTGGCCAAAACACACACACACACACACACACAACAAAGGATTTTGAATGTTTGGAAGACTCGTTTTTTACGAGGCGTTCCGGTGCACACTAACGTCCTTCCCGGCGCGTAACGTGACCTCCGAACCTAAATCTCTTGATCTCGGGCTTTTTCAAAGTTTTGGCCCTCAAAATTAAAATGGCGTGGCGACTCCGTTTGATTTTCAAAAAAATCGGGTACATCATCAAAGTGGCGACTACTGGGACTAAGCTTTTTCTAAAAAAATGATATTTGGTATATTGGTGGAAACCATTAAACTTCCCGTTATCGCCTCCTAACACGAGTCGGGATAAATTGTGGTCTAACAATCCCACGTACCGGTATCATTATTTTCAAAAAAAAAGAAAAGCTTTTGAGGGTCAAGCTTCCGTCTCAACATTTGAAAATCCTTTGCTTTGTGTGTGTTGATTTTTGCACGCTTTCGTGTTTGTTTTTGGCCGCCTCGGAAAAGTCAAAATTTTGACCGTCGGAATAATGTCCCTAACCGTCGGAATTTTTGTGCTTATGTGCTTATGTGTTCATAAAATTTTCAAAAAAAAAATTTCAAAAAAAAATTCAAAAAAAATCATGCATCATGCCTTTTTAAGACACATAAAAAAATTTCTATTTTTCTCGTAAAAGAAGATAGATCGCTTGCACACTACGCGCACGTGACCGTACACCGCACACTACGTCCCTAACCCGGGAAATCCTTGTCGCGGTCCGTTTGGTCTTATTACGCCTCTCGGATGAGCACAAAGACTACCCAAACATCCCATGGAGCCTCGTGTCGACTATGCACTTGTCCGTGACACACTTTGTCCGAGACCCGGTTGGTTTTTAGTCCGGGTCTCGTGTCATGCCCCGTCTCGTGTATAGACCTTTCCTTTCAAGCCTTTGTCGGCATACCGACTCAATATCTTTCGGGACCCTAATCGCCGAAGTTCTCGCCGGTTTTCCGCCGCAGACTTTGACCAAGATATTGACCGCGCCTTGACTTCGGCCCGATCGGCACAAATTATACATCGACTCCCAAAGATTGACACCGAGTCATCAAGGATTAATGATTATTCCATGCCTAATTACGGCTTAACCGACGACAAGTCAAGATCAATTGTGGACGCTTATCGCCCAAATCATGCCGACTTTTCGTCGAGCCCCTGACATGATCTTGACTTTGACGCGCCTTTGTCCGTAATTTACATCGAATGCTCGTTAAGACTCGATTACCCGCCGCACTTCTAGGATCGTTTTCTTTTCGGCCGGTGGGACCCGCTTGCCCTATAGGACCCTCGCCCGGGCCGCCCACCCCGGGAGGTCGAAATACAGTGGAATACGAGGGGCTTATAGACGTAGTGACGGGGCCCACCGATCCAGAATCGTAGTAGTTCGCGAAAAGAAGAGCAATCTTTTCCAACCGATTAGGTTAATAAAACATGTTTTAAGTAAACAAGAACAAATAATCGCATGTTGCATGAGCCCTAAGCCCAAACACCAACCTCGTTTCGCTTCCCGAGTCCGAACCACACCCTTTGTGCCTTCCACAAGAAGCAAAGTTTGGATCGAGACCCCGGTCATCGCTTGTTCCGCCATTCCGAAGTCGATACTTCATCGGCTTCCTCCTTCGCTTCACCAAAGTTTCGTAATGACCAACTCGTAGGAGAACGGTGGGGACGTACAACTCCACACCCCGAAAATCCGCAAAATGCCGAACAAAGGGAATCGATGTTGGAACAGATAAGACAAAATCAAGAGGCTCAGATCGCCGCTATTGGAAAGTATCGTAACCTGTGGGCTAGCAATTGTTCACCACCCTAATGGAACCTTTACGGTTAATGCGAAGATTGGAGCTAATTACCCTCCCGGCATGCCAACTACCATCAAATGCCCCGTCCCTTTCGTGTGGAACTACTAATGGGCCAAGCATCCCCAAGCCTATCACTCACTCGCTCTCGGCCTCATCGTATCGATCTTGGTCAACTTCCCCCGGCATCTCTCGGGCCATCTTTGGGTTTCAATCACCTGCTTCGCCCGCAGCCTTGGAATGGGCCGGGCCGCTACTCCAAAACCTCGCCCGGCCCGGCCATCAACTGAATTGGTCGGGCTCAAGACATCTCACCTATCGCTCGATACTCCTCAACCCGATCTAGGTCAACCCGCCCCTGTGCCTCTCAGTCTCACCACCAGATTGAATCGCGCTTTCGCAGCCTTGAAGGGGCCGGGCTTTACTACTTCACCGCATCGCCCGGCTCGGGTCACCATCTCGGAATGGGACAGCTTGCTTTCTCGTGCTCCATGGTTCGAGGGGGCCAGCCTTGCTTCCTCCAATTCTCAAAGCACACTGCCCCTATGATACCGCAAGATCACGTGGGCCACTGTGCTTTTATCACCACTTCATCGTGCTCTACCCCGCCCTCCGGCTGGGAAGTCCGACAAGGTCAAATGCTCCTCATCAAATTCTCCACCCGGCCGTTACGCAAGCCGCTCCGCTCATCAAGTACAAGATACACATTTCCTTGCAGCCATGTTCCTCGCTGCGGTCAAGACACATTCAATCCTATCGTTACGATGCCTCAAACCTCATGTTTTCAAGCAGCCTTTCTGATCCGCACTCACCGCTCCCCGGTATCCACCCATTACGAGCCATATATCTTCATCTTCGCAACCGCCAGCCTTATGAGGAAGATTACTGGCCACGCTTTTAATGCTCGACCGTCATTCCTCCCACCGCAGTACTTCCTACCGTGGTTTCGTTTGCTAATGCCAATCTTGTGGCGGGTCATGCAATCCTAATGTTCCTATTGACTCGTCCAATGGATTATTGGTAGAACCAATTAAGAAGGTACAAGAAAAGCCTAGCAACGAGAGTATCGACGATCGCCGACTCGCCATCTCACCATATCAATCTTGTGTATCCGACACGAATGAAGTTTACAAAAGGTCGAATCTCGACGATTACATTGATGATTACATCAAAAGGGTTCGTGCACGGGAAAAGACTACGAGTCCGAACATGTCTCGCCGCTATAAACCTTACCCTTCCAACACGGCTCCGACATCCGGTAAAGGAAAGAAGGCATTGTGTACAATTGACGGCCCCCAAAAGCAACCAAGAAATGGTGGTCCTTTAAGGCAACGAGAACGCTTTTGATGATCTTGGGATGCCCATGGGCTTAATTTTCAAGGGCTTAGTAAGGGTAGGCCTTTTGGAGCCTCTCAAGGACTACCATCCAAGGAGCTCAAATGCACCTCTCGACATGAGTAAGCACCGCGCCTTCCATGATCATTATGGCCACACGACCGACAACCGCATAGTCTTCAAGAGAGCGGTTCAAAGGTTAATCGAAACGGCAAGCTTGAGCGCCCCAATGGACCAAAACCGGCAAACCCTGCTCGTAATGGTGACCAAGTCAATGACCAAATCTCGAATCCCGAGGATTTGGGTGTTCCTTAAGCAAAGTTTTAAATAGCTTGCTAGAGCAGTGGTCTCCTCGAACCCATGAGAAACTATCGCCCCAAGGATCCCAAAATCCCTTTTGACACCACTAAGCATTGTGCTTTCCATCAGCATCACGGCCATACGACCGACAACCGTACAGCCTTTCGAGAAAGGCGATTCAGTGGATTAATTAAGAAGGGCAAACTCGAGCGCCTCAGCTGATCTCAACCCCGCCAATGATCATTTCCCAAACAACGCGAATGTAAACATGATTGAATTTTATGATTCAAACTCGTGAATTCAATGTACTCGACAAGCCGTATGATTTAGTCGCAACAAATGTTGAGAATGGATGGTTTGACCGCAACAAGCATGTGGCCATGGCAAAGCCGGATTTGGTGAAATGCTTTGAACTCTCGCCCTCCGATAAGTTCACGATCGACGCCAAGGTTAAATGGGATGATAATGATCTCGATGGCAGATTTGGCGTAAAGCGCAAGGATACAAGAAATCCGATGATTAGGAAGGAAGAGTTAGTCCCGGCTTTGGAAAACGCCCATAAGATTCATGAAGAACAACGACCCCGCTCATCAATGCTCTCCGCCGCCATGGAGTTCGTGTAATGCTGAGGCGAATGGTTCCTCGGTCATGGTCGAAGATGAGACTTCGTAAACAAGTGATTTCCCCCTTCATCCTATAACTCTCCATCCCACGGCCAACACCTCCCTCCATCCACATATGATCCCTTGCCAAGGACAATTCCTCTTCAGCCCTTTCCAAAGACTCAGCCATTAGGGCTCCATCGCCCTCGCCCCTCGTAACGAGTTGGGCTCCATCACACCTGCTCTCAATTTCAGCAATACCGCCAGCTTATGCTCCAGCCTTCACATAATCGCTTGAGCTATGTGGCTATGTTCTCAAGCCTCTACACCCACCCGAATGCGATCATGAAGTTGCTAAAAGAAAATCCGGATGCCACAAGTTTTCCGTTGTCATCTACCGGACTTAGTGAATTCACCCGTCGCCACCCGCCCGCGGCCGTGTTTCCTCTCTCGCCGATAAGAGTCTTGTTGCGAGTTCCAAGAACTCGAATGTTCCCGTTGATCCCCATGTGGCAATATTGATAGAGCAAGTGAAACAAATGCAGGAGAAGCTTGATCTTATGATAAGTACTAGCACTCCTTTGACCCAAGATGTCGAACTGTGCAAAGAAATGATTCTGTCGCGCAAAATTCAAGTGCCCGAAGTGAGAGAATCCGATAGGACAACCTCGCCCAGAGCACACTTGTCTAATGCCAGCCTCAAGCTTCGAGAAAGGCCCGAAGACACACCGCCTAGTATCACCCCTTTCACTAAAACAACCGCCGCATCGCCGAATCCTCCCAAACAGAGCCCAATACCCTCAAGGTCCTCTCGTGTTCACTTCCTTCCATCAATATGCTCGCCGACAAAGTTCGTCCCCGTGACTTTTCCGACCCGTTTCTTTGGACAACTTGTGCTCGCCCCACCGCCCACGGCCTCAAACTCCTCCACTCCCACCAAGATTACGGGCATCGTAATCGATCACCGCCTCGGGCCTCAAAGAATGGAATCGAAGTTAACAGTAAAGATGGAAAGCTCAAGCGCCTTGGCAGCCCAACAACAAAGAGTAGCTAGACTAGGGGCTACCCATCCTTTAATATTAAAACAGCTTTTTAGTCAACCTTCGTAGGTTCTAGTACTTTCTTCGTTCAATCAAGTCCTCCTTGGACATTGTAGTTAATCTTAAGTTTTCTATAAAAGAGTCTTTTTCTTTTCTCGCTAGACTTGAGACATTATTTGCACACCTACATTACATTTAATGAAATGGTTTTATTTTAAATGATCACTCGCATCGCTCAACAAATAATCTCTGGGAAATGATTAAGATTTTAATTAATTGGTGCGAGAAAGTCAACTAATGCCCTCCCTATACACTTTCCTCACCTCACAAAGGCCTCCATCAAGCCATACACTTTCCAAAACATATCCCCATCATCACCTTGACCAAGTCAACGAAGGCGGCAACATCAAGGGACAACAAAAGGTCACTCAAAGATCGGGAGATCGACCCCATATCGAAAAACAGGGCTTGCCTCCGCCCCATGCATCAAGAAAGTTCAAGTAGAAGCTTGCCTTCGTCCTCAAGTGCTCAAAAAAAAAAAAGAAAAAAAAAAGCTTCAAAAAAAAACAAAAGCTTCAAAAAAAAAACAAAAGCTTCAAAAAAAAAAAACAAAAGCTTCAAAAAAAAAAACAAAAGCTTAAAAAAAAAAGCTTCAAAAAAAAAAAAACAAAAGCTTCAAAAAATGAGGCCAAGGACCTAGCACCGCCGATCGAAGGTTTGACATATGGGCAAAATTAAAGCCCGAAGAACGGAAGTTGTCGACAACAAGGGAGCAAGCTTAAAGCAACGGCAAAAACATATCATAAGCCCTTAAGCTGCATCCAAAATCTTTCTCCCCCGATGAAGGACGACGATCAAGAAGCAACGGAATCGCTCAAAATGACTTGTCAAGGAATCACCTCAAGGCCCGCACCTTATCATCCAAACTTCCTATCCGAGCCTTTTCACCAAAAGTACCGCAAATGTTCATACCCCTTTTCTAAAGCCAAACACGCTTCGTACCCGAACTACGGCGACCCGAGCTCCTCACAATGAGGGGAACGTAGGCAACCGTAAATGGTCCGGTCATAAACACATTCAAATCCCGTAAAATCCGGCCTCACCAATAGCCTCTCCTATACACGATCCCTCTTCACCATTCGCCAACTTCGACTCTTGGTATCGCTGACTTTCTCCTCATGATTAATCAAAATGTTTGTTCATATCGAGATTAGGGGTTGAATAACCCGAACATTAATAAAGGGTTTTAAGCAATCTTGTGATCATTTTGAATAAAACATATTTTCGCATGTCTCGACAAGTCTTCTTTTCTACATTATAGGAAAAATAGAGCTAAACACTAATTTTCCGTCGCCAGGGCTTCCATACACTTTTACAAACCTTTCTAAACTTATGCTCTCTCAAAAGAGTCAAACCCAAAGCGAGTTCTTTTGTGCCTTCACAAATGAGGCCATCAAATAATACAAATCGGGATTCATCCCCACTTTTCGAAAAAAAAATATATGCCCCCGCAGTATACATTCCTAAAATTGTCTTGCTTTTACATTTTCTTCCGTTGACTAATTGAATAAAGAAAATAATAAAGTAAATATGGAAGGATGGGTTGCCTCTTTTGCTACATGATAATTCAAGAACGTTGGTTCTTCACTTCGCTACAAGATGGGTTGGGTCTCTGTTCGCATCGCCTACAAGGCCTACCTGTTGAAGCCTCTCTAATTGTGTCGATTCACAAATATGAGACCGAGGCTTTGCCAAGTTACTTCTTCCAAATCAAGACTTCGCAAATACATCTCTTCGGCACCAAGGCTCCACCAAGCAAGATGAGATTTGATCGCCATGTTGGTCATGGGCTAGTCAAGTGCAGCTTCTTGATGTCCAAGGACGAGGACGGAATTTTAACCAAGACCGTAAATTCATCATATTTCTATGGCTAATATTGGAACCCGAGTCCATAAAACTCCTTGTGCCAATCGAATGAGGTTTCGATGTTCATCCTTGGAAGATGTCAGAATTTTGGTTTGACGATTGCCCTCAACCCCGATGGAACTTTCACGTAGAAGAGGAAAAGGATCCCCATCCCTATCTTGGCCAGACATACTACCACCACCTTCCTCACACTCTTCTCAACTCGCGAATCGCCCATCCTTTCAAATTTCTCGGTTTGATATACATTCACAGCTCGGGCCTGGGGATGCTGCTTGGGAAACAAATTGACTTCATCCGATTTGGGCCAAGATGGTATGCCTCAAAGCCTGGGGTCGCCTGTATGTCACAAATAGCTTGGTATGCCTCGCCAGCCGGGCATGCATCGGGCCAGAGCTTCGCCATATCGCTTTGAAATGCCTCGACAAAGAACCCAGCTTCAAGATATCCAATCCCCGCACCGCACAAGCCTCATAAGATCCCTTCATGACCGTCTCAACGGACAAAGAAACCCCAAATACGTACTCACCGGACCCATGCAGCCTAACGTGACCGATCGCTTCACAGCCCTCGGGGGCAAAATCGCACGGAATGTCTTCTCATGGTTGGGGTTACCTCGAATGCCACAAAGAAATTGGAATCCCACCTCGCTTTGGAACCAATCTATCGTGGCCTTCGCAAAGAATAGCTTGGAATGCTTCCACAGCCGTCCAGTGGCAACAGCCGTAAGCCCTTCCTCGTAATGACGCTAGCTCACCGCTCCTCACACAGCCTTTCACAAATCCATTCCTCACTCAAAGCTTCGATGGGTTACCAAGCCTCCATCCCAGCCATCGTAATCACCAGACCGCAGCACTCCCCGGTCATGCACCTTCGCCTATGCAATTCAACAATCGTGACAAGCAGCCGCACTTAAGCCTACTTATGGGCCTCACTCCGGAAATCCGAGTTACCCAGCCTACATCAAGATCGCTTCGCCCTCTTTGCCGGTTGAAAATCAACAACAAGCCGCAAGGTTCTATCCCTTGCCCAGTGGTCCTACTCAAGCTCCCTGGTGATTCGGCCAAGGACAGGATTTCACCTATGTCCCTGCATCGGCCGTCCTCCACCTCGTATGCCGCCGCCGGTAGCTCCTCTCTCTAGCTCGCCGCCGGTTTGAATGCCATGGTTCCACCACAAGACCCTCATTTGGCTTGGTTCGTGGAACGACACAAGGAAATGAAAGCACGTATTGCCGAATTGACCGCTAAGAAGTCTCGCTTCCGACCAACGAACCCGACTCCTTTGTTCCCCACAAATTCGTGATGCCTAATTTGGATCTCTTTGATGGCACCGCATGCCCGAAACCCATCTCGGACACGTATACCTTGGCAATGAAGGTCAAAAGGGGCGCCAATCGCCAGCTTGGCCGACTATTTCGCCTCTTTGAAGTCCAAAGGCTCTAAAATGGTTCTTCCGCTTAAAATCCGAGGCCGTGGCTACATGGGACCAGACTACTAGCTAACTTGGAGTGGGAAGCAAATAGATTTGACCCGCAGACAACAATGCAAAGGCCCCGACGAGAACATCGTGGACTTTTACAAGCAAGATGGCAACTCCTCCTTTTGAAGAGGAACAACTAGACATCTTTCGCTCACGCCCGAAACCACATCTCGAGGGCCTCACTTAGCAATTTCCCTATCCGGATCTACGGCAATGATCAATTCCGGGCTAAATTTGAGAGGGCTTACAATCGCCAGCCGAGTTGTCGCACCTCGCTACGGATACCGGGTTTCTTCCACCTCCAACACGACTCCCGAAAAGGGCAACAGGTGAGAACCGATCGAAAAGGGGACCCCAAGGACCCAATACAATCAACAATCCATTCCCTAAAAAAAAAAGTAGGGTGAATATGATTGAAGCCACGAACAAGCCAAGTGCCACTATGGCTAACAGCTCCTATATGGAAGACACTCTTCGAAGAGAGGATTCTAGTTTCATAGTCGGTATCAAAGATGGGTTTCTCCTTCATGACAACTTCACCTTCAAGGCTCTCACGTTGATCGATTGGCTCGGTACTTCATCGCATGTCACCAAACCTTTAACTGACCTCTCAGAGTGACGCTTTGTCAAACTCCGGGGCTTCATCAAATCATTCGTAGAAAGATTCCGTGGTTTTCGCCATGTCTTTTCCATGGAATGGGGCTTTATCAAGTCACACCTATCTTCGTAAGAAAGGTCCGGTCACCTCAACAACCGTCTTGGAGTTTCGCTTTAGAACTTGGCATATGGCAACTCCCCGCATCATCAAAAGTTGAGAATTGGGAATCTCCTCATATCGCATTTCACAAATCACAACTAACCCAAGCAAAAGAGGGTTCATTCATGTCAACATGCTTTGATTCTAGAGCCCGTCGCCGCCTTCAAATGTCCGAGACCGAAAAGAAATTTCAATCGAGACCCGGGTTCAAATCCAACTTCATCCCAAGATCAAAATTGACCTCATCAATAACATGCAATTCAGTCCGCGACTAAAGGATATCACCCCACCAAATTTCAAAGCTTGTCCCAAACAAATAACAACACATATATCCCCTCTCATCACCATGCATCCCCACAAAAATCTCCCTGTGGCTCATGTAGCATGCACAAAACTTGAATCAATAGGAAAAATCCTAAGTGATTGAAAATCATAAATCGTAATTTCCCCGCCAAAAGCTTAGGCCAAGTGCATCTTCGAAAGCAAATAAACGCATCATCTCATAATCATTTTTGGTTCTATGCATGCATCCGCCATCATGAATGCCATATATGCATCTTCCTCTTCACTAACAAATGCAGGAATTCAAACGTAATCCCCCTTTTCGGCAAGGATGATCTTCACCAAAGACGACCTCAAATGGATGAAAACAAATTCCCAACATCCACAAACATATGAAGACCGCCTCCAAATGTCTACAAATCGGCCGTGGACGCCAAGCTCTCCAATACAATTCGGCCGTGGACGCCAAGTTCTCCAATACAATTCGGCCGAGACGCCAAGTTCTCCAATACAATCCGGCCGAGACGCCAAGTTCTCCAATACAATCGGTCAAGAGACGCCAAGTTCTCCAATACAATCCGGCCGAGACGCCAAGCTCTCCAATACAATCGTGTCAAGGACGCCAAGTTCTCCAATACAAATCGGCCGAGACGCCAAGTTCTCAATACGCAAATCGGCCAAGGACGCCAAGTCCTCCAATACAAATCAGTCAAGGACGCCAAGTCAAATCGGTCAAGGACGCCAAGCTCTCCAATACAAATCGGTCGTGGACGCCAAGCTCTCCAATACAAGACGGCCTGAGACGCCAAGTTCTCAAAATGCAAATCGGTCAAAGATACCAAGGTCTCAAATACAAGACGGCCGAGACGCCAAGTTCTCCAATACAAATCGGCCGTGGACGCCAAGTTCTCAAATACAAATCGGTCGTGGACGCCAAGTTCTCAAATACAATGCGATTAGAGACACCAAGTTCTCAAAAGCAAGAAGTCCCAATGTGAAGACAAGCTCAAAACCTCTACAAGTTTGACGATCACCAAAGAAGATGCAGACTCAACCAAACTCCTCCTTCAGTCAAAATGCCTCCAAAGACAAAGAAATCGTCGCGTAAACCGTCCCACGAACGGCAACCTAACAACTCTTCATCAACATCGCCCGTAGCCTCGCCACTGTAAGCACAAAGACAGTATGAAAGCATATCTTAATCAACTACTTTTCTAAAAGAACATTATCATCAAATCTTAGTGGCGACTTCCCAAAAAATAGTCAAACCTCAAATACCGTCAAACCATCAAAGACCATCCCCACTATTTTCGAACTACGACCGGCTTGATTCCCTCTTAAGGATACGTAGGTAGCCTATCATTAGGTCCAGCCACTCGACCAAAGACGGTCATCCTTTCCTTCGGCAACAGACGTAAAACCGATCCCTTCAAATGAAGTCCACTAGAGGACCATCTATCCTAAAACATCATCAAGGTTCGAGGCACCTAATCATTTCACGCCATCATCGAGGTTCGAGGCACCTAAGACGCCATCATCAAGGTTCGAGGCACCTAAGACGCCATCATCAAGGTTCGAGGCACCTGAGACGCCATCACCGAGGTTCGAGGCACCTAAAACGCCATCATCAAGGTTTGAGGCACCTAAAACGCTATCACACACAACACGAGGAAAGCGATAAATCGCAATCATCCCTTAGGGTGACTTCCCAAAAATAGTCAAACCATAGGGTGACTTCCCCAAAATAGTCAAAACCTTAGGGCGACTTCCCAAAATAGTCAAACCATAGGGCGACTTCCCAAAAATAGTCAAAACCGTAGGGCGACTTCCCCAAAATAGTCGACTTCCCAAAAATAGTCAAACCATAGGGCGACTTCCCAAAAATAGTCAAGTAATAGGGCGACTTCCCAAAATAGTCAAACCATAGGGCGACTTCCCAAAAATAGTCAAAACCTTAGGGCGACTTCCCAAAATAGTCGATCATAGGCGACTTCCCAAAATAGTCAAACCATAGGGCGACTTCCCCAAAAAAATAAAACCTTAGGGTGACTTCCCAAAAACAAGATCATAGGGCGACTTCCCAAAAATAGTCGACCATAGGGTGACTTCCCAAAATAGTCAAATCTTAGGATGACTTTCCTAAAACAAGAGGGTCGACGACTAAAGATAGTCGAAAGACCCGAACTACGATCGGCTTGATTCCTCTTAAGGATACGTAGGTAGCCTATCATTAGGTTCACCACTGCACCAAAATGGTCATTCCTATCCCCAACAGAGCGGATATACAACCCTAGCCATCGACCGAAGAGGGTCATTTCTTATCCCCACAGAAGTTTCTTTCAAAGAATCGATCGTAGAACTCGCCGCCAAAGTTGACATCCTAAAACAAGCCACCTGTGGTCGACAACTAAAGATAGTCGAAAGACCCGAACTACGACCGGCTTGATTCCTCTTAAGGATACGTAGGTAGCCTATTAAATAGGTTCAGCCACTCGATCACTTGATCATCCCGCCAAAATATGGAGCCTTACTTTATCGACGACCCCGCTTCCTTCGAAAGCGCCGTCGCCGAGGCTACCGTAAGTGCTCCAATTTGAGCTTGTTAGCATTTTCGTTAGAAAATTAACGAAAGTTATAACATTACTAACATTCCTAACATTCCTAACTTTTCTAACAAAGTAAGGGTAAAATGGGCATTGCCATTTAAAGTTAAACCAAGAAAAGAATCTCAAAAAGCAAAAGAAATAAGAAAAATCCGAATTAGGCAAGTTGAAAAACATAAACCGCCGGATTTTTGAATTTTATTCTTCCCGTCCAAAGCCCGAAGCCGTAATTAATGAACAAGGCACGCCGTCAATCATATCCGCGCGGACATGTTTGTCAATTTCAGAGGGCTATAAATTGAACCCTCCTCTCTCGCTTACACAACACAATTTGATCACAAAGAACGAAACTCGGCGAATATAGAGAGAAAACAAAGTGGGAATCCTTAGATTGCCACCATTTTCTCTCCAATCTTTCCCAAATCTCACTCACTCACAAACACTTCAAATCACTCTCATACATACTCTCATACATACACCAATCCAAGCTCAAATCACCCTATAGGAGGAGGATTAGAGAGAAAACATAGAGGACTTCATTGTTATCTACTTGTTTTCTCTTTAACCAACTCAAATCATCAACCCTAAACACCCTCAAACACTCTCATATTCAAGCCTTAAACACTCTCACATTCAAGCCTTCAAACACAAAACACAAGGAAGATAGGTATAACCTCCCTCTCCTTACCCTAAAATTCATCCATGCATGCATTTTCAAGCTACAAAATGTAGTTTATTCATCTTCTTGCTTTAGATCCAAGAAGATCACCATGGAAGTTCATCTCCATGGATGATCTTCTACAAGGATCTACATTATTTTCAAAGTGTTCTTACTTTCTTGCAAAGAAAACACATTTTCAAAACCCTAAAAATCATTTTCATACATCAAATCTCATTTTCAAAGGATAAAATTCCCTTCCCAAGCAAATGAAGTGCTTAGTCCTAATGTACTTAAGGATGGTTTGATATAGTTGATTCACCACTAAAATGTCAAGTGATCACTAATCAAAACCTAGGGAAATGGGGACAAGCATGGATGCAAAACCCCTTTAAAATCATATTTTCTTTCTTGAGAAGTTGCTGTCCAGTAGCAATTTTCTCAGACCTCAGTCCATGGTCTAATTTTTGGACATAGATAAACTTGGAATTTGGTGTTGACTACAAAATACTTTTTGTAGCCAACATCCAGATCTTTCCATACATATTTTTACTTTATTTTTTGTGTGAGTAAAACTCCTTTTTTCAAATTTTCTTTTAAAGGTCAGTTCATCAGTCTCTGGAAATCCAGATTTCAGATCTGAGATTTCCAGAAGGTTTTGACCCTCAAATCATCTCCAAAATGAAAAGTTCTTTTACAGAAACCTTTTTAAGGTGTTTTGAACATTTTTCATTCCCGGACTTTTCCCAGATTCTGGAGTTTTGAAGCCCTAAAGTCCATTTCAAAGTCAAGGGTCAACTGCCTTTTTCATTCTGGCAGAAATGGTTTTCAACTTCCAAAAATCTTTTGAGTTCCAAATCTCAACCCAAAAATCATCCAAAAAATCATGGGATCAGTTTAAAGCCTTAAAAAGAGTTCCCAATTTTTACTTACCTCAGTTTCAACTTATTTTGGCCAAAACACACACACACACACACACACACATCAAAGGATTTTGAATGTTTGGAAGACTCGTTTTTACGAGGCGTTCCGGGTGCACACTAACGTCCTTCCCGGCACGTAACGTGACCTCCGAACCTAAATTTATGATCTCGGGCTTTTTTCAAAGTTTTGGCCCTTAAAACAAAAATGGCGTGGCGACTCCGTTTTGATTTTCACAAAAAAAAAAATCGGGCATCATCACAATAAGCACAAAAATTCCGACAGTTAGGGACATGATTCCGACAGTCAAAATTTTGACTTTTTCCGAGGCGGCCAAAACAACACGAAAATGTGTAAAAATCAACACACACAACAAATGATTTTTTAAATGCCGGGACGGAAGCTTGACCCTCAAAAGCTTTTTTTTTTTTTTGAAAACAATGATACCGGTACGTGGGATTGTTAAACCACAATTTATCCCCGACTCGTGTTAGGAGGCGATAACGGTAAGTTTAATAGTTTCCACCAATATACCAAATATCATTTTTTTTTAGAAAAAGCTTATTTGTCCCCAGCAGAGTCGCCACTGTGATGTACCCGATTTTTGAAATCAAAACGGAGTCGCCACGCCATTTTTGTTTTAAGGGCCAAAACTTTGAAAAATGCCCGAAATAAGAGATTTGGGTTCGGAGGTCACGTTACACGCCGGGAAGGACGTTAGTGTGCACCCGGAATGCCTCGTGAAACGAGTCTTCCAAGCTTAAAAACCATTTGTGTGTGTGTGTGTGTTACTTTGGCCAAAATAAGTTGAAACTGAGGAAAGTAAAAATTGGGAATTCTTTATTAGACTTTGGACAGATCCCATGATTTTTGGTGTGATTTTTGGGTTGAGATTTGACACTCAAAAGATTTTCGGAAGTTGAAAACCATTTCTGCCAGAAGGAAAAAGGCAGTGGACACTTAATTTTGAAATGGACTTTAGGGCTTGAAAACTCCAAAATCTGGGAAAAGTCCGAGAATGAAAAATGTTCAAAACACCTTAAATAAGGTTTCTGTAAAAGAACTTTTCATTTTGGAGATGATTTGAGGACCCAAAACCTTCTGGAAATCTCAGATGTGAAATCTGGACTTCCAGAGACTGATGAACTGACCTTTAAAGGAAAATTTGAAAAAGGGAGTTTTACTCACGCAAAAAATAAAGTAAAAATATGTCTGGAAAGATCTGGATGTTGTCTACAAAAAGTATTTTGTAGTCAACACCAAATTCCAAGTTTATCTGTGTCCAAACAATTAGACCATGGACTGGGGTCTTAGAAAATTGCTACTGGACAGCAACTTCTCAAGAAAGAAAAACATGATTTTAAAGGGGGTTTTGCATCCATGCTTGTCCCCATTTTCCTAGGTTTTGATTAGTGATCACTTGACATTTAAGTGGTGTATCAAATATATCAAACCATCCTTGGGGTACATTAGGACTAAGCACTTCATTTGCTTGGGAAGAGGAATTTTATCCTTTGAAAAAGAGATTTAATGTATGAAAATGATTTTTAGGGTTTTGAAAATGTGTTTTCTTTGCAAGTAAGTAAGAACACTTTGAAAATAATGTTGATCCTTGTAGAAGATCATCCATGGAGATGAACTTCCATGGTGATCTTCTTGGATCTAAGAAAAGAAGATGAACAAACTACATTTTAGAGTTTGAAAATGCATGCATGGATGAATTTTAGGGTAAGGAGAGGGAGGTTATACCTATCTTCCTTATGTTTTGTGTTTGAATGGATTCAAAGGCTTGAATGTGTTTAGGGCTTGAAAGTGTTTAGGGTTGATGATTTGAGTTGGTTAAAGAGAAAACAAGTAGATAACAATGAAGTCCTCTATGTTTTCTCTCTAATCCTCCTCCTAAGGGGTGATTTGAGCTTGGATTGGTGTATGTATGAGAGTATGTATGAGAGTGTTTTGAAGTGTTTGTGAGTGAGTGATATTTGGGAAATATTGGAGAGAAAATGGTGGCAATTCAAGTGAATTCCCACTGTTTTCTCTCTATTTTTCGCCAGTGTGCTGTTGCTGTGAGTGATTTTTTTGTTGTGTAAACTGAGAGAGGAGGGTTCAATTTATAGCCCTCTGAAATTACAATGATGTCCACGCGGATGGGATTGTTAGCGTGCACTGTTCATTAATTACAGCTTCAGGCTTTGGACAGGAAGAATAAAATTCAAAAATCCAGCAGTTTATGTTTTTCAACTTGCCCAATTCGGATTTTTCCAATTTCTTTTGCTTTTTGAGATTCTTTCTTTGGTTTATCCTTTTTTGGCAATCCCTAATCTACCCTTACTTGGTTAGAAATGTTAGGAATGTTAGGAATTGTTGGAAATGTTATAACTTTCGTTAATTTTCTAACGAAAATACTAACAAGCTCAAATTGGAGCACTTACACTTGTCGAAAGCTCTCGCCATCCTGCTTTGGTAGGCTCGGACGTGTTCCATGGCCTTTAGTCATCGCTCATCTAGCAGAGCCAATTCGTCATGTCGGCTTCGGAGCCATTCAACTTCGTTGACGTCATTTTCCAACAGCACTCGGAGTGAGGGAATTTCCAATTCAATGGGAAGGACTGCTTCCATCCCGTATGTTAGGGCGAATGGGGTTTCTCCCGTGGTTGTTCTGACTGATGTTCGGTAGCCCCAAAGTGCAAGGTGCATCTTCTCGGGCCAATCTCGTCCTCGGGTGGTCATTTTTCGGATGATCCGTTCGAGAGTCTTGTTTGCTGATTCTACGGCGCCATTTGTTTGTGGCCGGTAGGGAGAAGACTTGTGGCGTGTGATTTTGAATTCAGCCAGCAGTCTGTCGCATTCCCCTTTGAAGTGTGAGCCGTTGTCTGATATGAGCTCGTTCGGGATGCCGTATCGGCAGATGATGTTTTCCTTGAGGAAATGCGCGACTTTCTTGGAGGTGAGCACCTTGTAAGACTTGGCTTCGACCCATTTGGTGAAGTAGTCGATGGCTACTAAGACGAACTCGTGACCGTTGCTGCCTGGCGGAACGATTTTCCCGATGACGTCAATTCCCCAAGTGGCAAAAGGCCAGGGTGTAGTCATGCAGTAGAGATCGTGGGGAGGTATATGATTGAGGTTGGAGAATCGTTGACACTTGTCGCAGCTTCGAATAAAGTGGATGCAGTCTACTTCCATGGAGATCCAGTAGTAGCCCATCCTGAGAATGATTTGCATCAGGGCTCTGGCGTTCATGTGGGGACCGCAAGCCCCATTGTGGACTTCGTTCATGAACTTGCTTGCTTCTTCCCGGGCGATGCAAACGTAGGAGTGGTCCTTGGTAGCATTTCTTGTACAGCATGTCCCCAAGGATGACAAAGTGGGAGGCTAGGCATTTTAGGGCCATGATGCTCTTGGCTTTGACCCCTTCCCTGTGTTGGCCTTCTTCATTCATGAAGGCGGTTTCCCCGTTCTTGAGGTATTGGAAGATCTGGTTGTACCATGGCTCATTGATTGGCTTGGGTTCTGGTTCGATCTCGCAACAGTAGGCAGGAATTTCCTTTCGCCCGACTTTGAAGGGCTTGATTGCTTTTCCCTCAGGGATTTCCACGAGTGAAGCCAAGGTGGCTAAGGCGTCTGCAAACCGGTTTCGGTCTCTCGGCAAGTAGTGGAAGGTGACCTCTTCGAATTGTGTGATGAGGTCTTCCATGGAGGCATGGTATTTTTGCAATCCTGGGTCTATGGTTTTCCATTTGTTGGAAACTTGGTTGACGATCAAGGCTGAGTCCCCATAGACCTCGAGTTTCTGGACATTCCTTTCGTGTGCGGCCTGTAGTCCGGCAGTGCAGGCTTCATATTCGGCGGCATTGTTGGTTACCTCGAAATTGAGCTTTATGGCGATTGGGGTGTGCTCGTCCCTGGGATCGACCAAGAGCATACCGATGCCGTTTCCTTTTTTGTTGGCTGCTCCATCGAAGAACAGTTGCCATCGATTTTCGCCTTCAAGTGCGAAGATTCCCTCGTCGGGAAATTGTGGTTCGGGGCCCCGAGCCTCGTCGGTTGGGAAGTCAGCCAGTTGTTCGACCATTGCCCGTCCCTTGATTGACTTTTGGTTCACGTACTTGATGTCAAATTCCGCTAGGAAGAAGGACCATTTGGCGATCCTCATTGACAGAGATGGTTTGTCGAAGAGGTATTTGACTGGGTCCATTTTGGAAACCAAGTGTACCGTGTGCGACTGCATGTAGTGCCGTAGTTTTCCGACAACCCATACCAGAGCTGCGCAGGTTTTCTCGAGGGCTGAGTAGTTGAGTTCGCTGCCTTGAAACTTTCGACTGACGAAGTAGATGGCGTTCTCGACTCGTGACTCTTTCTTTTCTTGACAGAGCATGGCTCCAACTGCGGTGTCGGTCACAGTTAGGTATAGCAACAGTGGCTTCTCCTCATGGGGAGGACAGAGAATCGGAGGACTCACAAGGTATGCCTTTATTTCTTCAAAGGCATCTTGGCATTCTGAGTTCCATTCGATGTCGGCGTTCTTCTTCATCAGTTTGAAGATTGGCTCGCACATGGAGGTCAATTGATTGACGAAGCGGCTGATATACTGCAGGCGGCCCATGAAACTTTTCACCTCTGTTTGAGTTTTCGGTGGTCTCATTTCGATGATGGCCCTGATCTTTTGAGGATCAACCTCGATGCCTCTCTCGGTGACCATGTATCCCAAGACCTTGCCTCGGCTGACCCCAAATGTACATTTGGCAGGGTTTAACCTCATTGAGTGTTTTCGAAGGCGATTGAAGAACTTTCTCAGGTCTGTGAGGTGTTGTCCATCTGATCCCTTTGAGTGGACGATCATGTCATCGACGTACACTTCGATCTCTTTATGGATCATGTCGTGGAAGAGGGCGGTTGCTGCTCGTTGGTAGGTAGCCCCAGCGTTCTTTAGTCCGAACGGCATTACTGTGTAGCAATAGGTTCCCCATGGGGGGTTATGAAAGCTATTTTTTCTTGATCTTCTTCGGCCATCTTGATCTGATTGTAGCCGGCAAACCCATCCACAAAGGATTTGACCTCGAAATTGGCTGTAGTGTCCACCAATATGTTGATGTTTGGTAGTGGAAAATCGTCCTTGGGACTTGCTTTGTTGAGATCTCGGAAGTCCACGCAGCAATGCACTTTTCCATTGGCCTTGGTGACCGTGACGATATTGGAGAGCCATGTGGGGTACTCGATCACCCTGATGAAGCCGACGCGGAGCATCTTCTCGATCTCTTCTTTGACTTGTAAAGACCATTCTGGTTTGATTCGGCGTAGCTTTTGCTTGATGGGCTTAGCCTCAGGATTCAAGGGAATCCGGTGTTCTACAATGTTTGGATCTAATCCAGGCATGTCTTGGTAAGACCAAGCGAACACGTCCATGAATTCTTTGAGCAAAGCAAGCGAATGCGTCTTGCTCTCGTGCCAGGTGAAGAAACTTCCGATTTGCGTCTCTTTTGGCTCTTCAGCAGTTCCCAAATTCACTTTGGTTAAAACCTCCTCGGCAGCTTGGGCCCGGTTTTTCTCTCGTTTGACAACATGCTTAAAGATGTGCTTAATGTATTGTTCGTTTAATGTGTCTGCTTCTTTATTAAGTGAATCGTTATTAACTGTTTGTATGTTAGTTAATTTATCAGTTGTTAAAGATGCAATGAGAGGATACTCGGAAAGATCGAAGCATTCATTAAGAGCATACGGGAATACATTATTGGCAATGAGTTCGTAATCTTCTGGCGTGAGGCCATCAGATGACTCGAGAGACTCAAATTCAAAGATAATGGACTCGGGATGGGTTTTGACACTGGACTCTAGGACTCGAGGGGTCAGACCAAGTTGTTCGATCATGTCCTTCTTGCTGGCGGTGGGTTAGGAGAAGGTGGCCCAGTTATTGAGTGGCAATGAGCTTGATAGGAGGCGGGGTTTGAAAGGCTTTGTGTCACCGTTCCCGATCATTGCTATCACAGAGTTATCAGAAACAAAATCGATCAGGTCTGGCACCTCGATTTCTTCATTGAAGAGCAGGTGGAGCAATGGCTCGTTCCAAGCATCGTATGCGGAATCTTTTGCTTTTGTCTTGGGCATTACTAGCTCGAATGCAGACTCGTCCCGCTTGTTGAAGGTAGGAGTGTTGACAGAGAGTTTTTCGAGTTCTTCCGCTAAAGAGGGGGTTTTCCTGAACCAAAATTTGTTGTGAATAGTGGTGGTCATGGGTCCCGGTAGAGGCGGTGTGTCGAGAAATGCTCTTCGGACGGGATTTGGCTTGAGGCCTCTGAATTTTGCCAGGTTCCGCTGGAGCTTGTCCATGGTTGTCGGCCAGCTTTGTTTGGCGTTGATCAGCTCTGTTCCCTTTCCTGTGTCTTCGTTCAAGTTGTCATTTTTCTTTATGAAGTACTTGGTCATATCGAAGCTGTAAGGGCGAAGATCGGAGATTGCGTGCAAGCCTCTTTTGCTATCTGCGGAGCGTTTCCGTGCAGCTCGCTTGTCTTCCGCAATGTGTTCGGGAGTAGGAAAGTATCCCAAGCCATGGAGGGTATTCTGTTCTTTGATATTGATGATTTGTTGGGTACCCTGATGGCGTTTTCCCAAACCGAGCCCCGGGATGTAGTTCATGTGCTTCATCATTTTCATCGGGGGAGGGATCTTGTCCCAAATCAAAGGCAGGTCTATGTGGCATACCTGGGCCTTTGGGCTTTCGATGGTGAACCCTGTTAGCATCATGCCATCATCGTCGTGTTTGATCTCTAAGACCGGGACGCCGTTTGTGTCGGTCCTTTCGGTGACTACGCTATCACCGTAGATGATGGTTAGATCTGTTCCTTGGATGAACTTTACGCACTGATGGAGAGTGGATGCCACCCCATTGATCTGGTGTAGCCAAGGGCGTCCCAAGATGGCAGTGAATGTGATCGGGATGTCGATGACTTGGAAGTCGGTCGGGACCATCTGTTTTCCGAACCACAGGTTCAAGGTGGCTATTCCCAAGACTGGGCGAGACGTTGAGTCGTATGCCTTGATTGCCTGAGTTGAGGGCTTCAGATCAGTTGCTTTGATCCCTAGCAGATCCATCATTTTGGATGGAAGGACGTTCATGGATGATCCCCCATCTACCAAGACTCGAGGGAGACGACGCTCGTCCAGTTGAACTGTTATGTAGAGAGGCTCATTGTGGTCAGCCCCAAATTTTGGGAGGTCGAGCTCCGTGAAGGTGATGATGTTGCTGTAATTAACGTTGCCGATCATCTGAACCGCTTCATCAGGTGTCACCGTGATGGGAACCATGGTCTGGGCCAGGCTTTCTTCCAACTTGAGCTTGTGTGGGTAAGATGAAGTGAGTAGGGACCAGAGCGAGATGTTAGCCTGAGTACGCTTGAGCTGAGCTAAGACAGGATCTTCACCTTTGGGTCCAGTGGTTTCGGCTTCTTTGGCGTAGGGCCCCTTTTCGCCCGTGGCTCGTGGTAAGGCTGGCCTTTTGTGCACCGCTGGAGGATTCATCGGGATTTGACCGAAACGTGTCAGTACATTCACCTCTGGCTTTACTGCTTTGCTTGTCTCTCCTATCTCTGTAATGGGAGGGCCTTGGTTGGCGTAGGGCCAGACTGCGCATTTCAATTCGTTCACCGTCATAGCTTTTGTGGAAACATCCATAGTGGCTTTGAGATCTTCCCAAGACAAGGGTTGAGGTATCTGGACCTTCGGGCCGTCGGTGGCGGTGCGGAGCTCATCCCAGCTGATCATGGAGCATACGTTGCCGTGGCCTTGTGCAGAGCTAGGCTGAGGAGATTTGCTGGAGTAGATGACGTAGTAGTCAAACTTTCCTGAGGGTTCTCCAAGGGTTCCGACTGTGGGATCACCAGATTCATACCTCTTTTTCAGTTTTTGTTGAGAAGAGGGTTTCTTCTTTCTTCGAGGACGGCCCTCGTTCATTTCATCTTGGAATTCCATTTCCAGACAAGCACTGCAATCGCAGACGTCCCACCAGATGTGTTCGATGTTTGGCGGTGGTACCGGGGCCTCAGGAGGCTGAATGGGTAGGCTTTCCCCCGGGGGGTCTTGTGGCTTTATGTCGTAACTGCATGGCTCGTATGAGGGGAACTAGTTGACCTCTGGGCGGCGATGAGAGAGGTTAGAAACTGCTGGAGCGGGCATGACTTTGGAAGCCCCAGGTAGTTGGGTGGCTAATGTCCCGAAGTGGTGCATGGCGCCTTCAATCCAGGCTTGTTGTTCACCTTGGCGTTTCTCAATAGTCATGAGGACCTGCCAAACTTCTTCCAAGGTTGGGAAATTTCTCGGGGATAAGGTCCCATTTTCCTCGTTGTTATCCACTGACTTGGCCATGGGGAGCTGATGGACTGCCCTGGTGACTGCGGTGGGAAGGATGTTGGACCTTGCGGCTTTGACACGGGGAGACGGGTTCCCAGGTACTCTCGATCACTCTCTGTTAGCTGGAGGGGGTGACGGGAAAGGTTTAGACACGGGAAGGCCTTTCGGGATAAGAGGGGGAATGCTCACGTGACATGCGGTTTTTGCTTCTTTTATATTTTTTTTTGTTGTTTTAATTTACTTAAAACGTGTTTTCTCAGAGTCCTAGGTAGGTTGGAAAAGATTGCTCTTCTTTTTCGCAACTATGCTAGATCCTGGGTCAGTGGAGACCATCTGTGCGGCTATAAGCCCCTCGTTTTGCACCTGTATTTCGACATCCCGGTGGACACCCGGCGAGGGTCCTATAGGGCAAGCGGTTTCCACCGGCCTAAAAGAAAAACCGAACCTAAGGACCGAGCCTGTCATGTTCGTTTTAATGCGTTAGCCATGTGAATAGTGAATCGAGCCGGCCACTGAGTCAAGATCAGGTCAAGAGTTCGGCATGACCTCTCTTTACCTTGCTTGCGCAAGGGATCTGTGACGTTAGGCATTGGCTGGGTCATATTGTCATGGCTGACGTATCAAAGGCTTGATGATATGGTGTCATGTGAGCATGGATGTATATCCGGGACGGAACATCGTCTGGATTTAGATTCGAAAATCAAGATCAGGTCAAGATTTTAGCATGACCTTTCATCGCTTTGCTTGCGAAAGGGATCTTGAGTTACGAGCTTCGACTCAGAAAATGGCCGGCATGGTATATGTATCCAGGCTGTATGACAGGGACTGGGTAAAAACCAACCGAGTCTGGACAGAGTGTGACTCAAGACTCAAATGTGCGGGGTTGACGCTTGGCTAGGATGGGATGTTCGGAATGATCCCGTGCGCGTCCGAGAGGCGTAGGAAGGCCAAACGAACTGCAACTGAGACCACTCCGGGTTAAGGGTTGTAGTGTGCAGTGTATCCGAGGCAGCAGTGCGCGTAGCGTGCGGTGTAACCGAGGCAGCAGTGCGAGTAGTGTGCGGTGTAACCGAGGCAGCAGTGCGCGTAGTGTGCGGTCTCTAAAATTCTTTTTCTGAGTAAAACAGAAGTTTTGCAGAATTTTAAATGTATGCACAGATGTATATTGATGCATTTTTTTGTATTTTTATTTTTTTTTGTAAATAAAAAAAAACAAAGCATGTGCACACACACACAACAGTTAAAGAAAGGGGTAAAATGAAAGTTTGACCCTCATCATCGTTTTAAAAATCTTTTGTTTTGTTTAAAAAGATTTTAAAACAAAAAATCCCCAGCGGAGTCGCCAACTGAAATTACCCGGGATCCGGCTCGCGCGCGGGGCCCGTGCATCTCGCATTTCGTTTGCGTCGCGTTCGGGAAAGTCGCCCGGATCCGAGAGGCAGCGCGTTCGCGCCCCGGCATCTGGCTTATTCCGCTTTTCGCGTTAGTTGGGAGGTGTCTCGCTGTGTTTTTTCTTTGTAGAGTCGCCACGCTGTTTTTATTAAGCCCAAAACATTGAAAAAGGGCATCAGTTTAAAAATAAACTGTTTTTTTGTTGTGTGATGAGATTTTGAGTTCGGAGGTCAAATGACTCCTCGGGAAGAGAATATTAGAATCTTAGAGCTCACCCGAGTCGCCTCGTAAAAACGAGTCTTTCGGATACCCCTAACATTCTTTAACTGTTGTGTGTGTGTGTGTATGTGCTTTTTTAAAAATGCATGCTGTGTCGGATGTCTATATTGTACACTGCTTTATTGAAATGTATTGAAATAGTGTAGGAAGGAAGCCTTACCAATGTTGGTTCGTGTCTGTCTTCCGCAGGGGAATAGTGTTTGAGGTCGGAATAGTATTCCGGTACGGACCGGGATTGCTTCGGAAAAAGGGCCGGTTGTCTGCGGACAGAGTTTCGGCGTACGTTGGGATCGCAGGGATCACTCGGGCAGAGGTTCGGCGTGCGTTGAAATCCTTGGTTGGATTCGGGCAGAGCTTCGGCGTGCGTTGGAATTGTTGGTTGGATTCGGGCAGAGGTTCGGCGTGGTTTGGGATCGCCGGTTTGACTCGGAAAGAGCCGGGACGCCTCGGGAAAGACCAGGCAAGGCCTCGGAGTACCACGAGGGGCCTCAGAGTACCTCGAGAGTGCCTCGGGGCAGCGCGGGAGCATCGCGAGAGCGCTCGGGGAGGCTTCGGAGGAGCTCGAGGGGGCTCGGAAGGCCTCGAAAGGATTCGAAAGGGGCCGGGAGTGCCCCGAAGGGTCTTAGAGGGGAGCCTGAAGGCTGGGGGAGAGGAGAGAAGAGGGAATTGTGTGAAAATGAGGGAGGAGGAGCCCTCTATTTATAGTGCCAGAAAATTGCAAAGAGGTCCGTACGGACCTCCTAGGTAATCCAATATTTTGGTTTTCCTCGATTTGAGGGAATATGTGATGATGAAGAAGATTCAGCCATGATGATGTCCCCTATGCAATAAGGTCCGTACGGACCATCTCAGCATGCAAAGAGGTCCGTACGGACCAACCATGTAGGGGGTAATGATGTTCTCCGAGATTTGAGGGAATATTGTGGACTTTAAGGGGATTCAGTAATTATTAAAACAAAGAGGTCCGTACGGACCTTAAATGCTTTTCTAATTTTCTGAAAATTCCCAAGAGGTCCTTTTGTCCCCTTTTATCCCAGAAAATTTCCTCCCTTGGTTTGGCTGAGGGTTTTTTGAGGGTTTTGAGTGCCAGAGGTCTTCGAGACTGCGTTTGTGAGTCTGCGGTGTTTACTGTGTACTTGGAGGAGGGTGATCCAGATTGGGGTACTTACACCCGGGCATGTCCTTGTAGGACCAGGCGAACACGTCCACGTATTCCTTGAGCAAATCAATGAGGGCTTTCCGCTCTTCCCCGGTGGAGAAACTGCCAATCTGTGTCTCTTTGGGCTCTTCAGTAGTTCCCAAATTTACCGTAGTCAATACCTCATCGGCAGCTTGGGCCCGATTGTCCTCTCGCTCAAAAACCTGCTTTAGATTATCATTTAAAAAGTTTTCGTCTAAAAGGTCTGTGTCCTCTTCAAATGAATCATTATTAACCACTTTTAAGTCATTAAGATTTGTTTTAGTTAACTTATCATTTGTTATGGTGGCAATTAAGGGATACGCAGAAAGGTCAACCATTTCATTCAAAGCAAACGAAGGACAATGACATTGACTAAATATTCATAATCCTCAGCATGAGACCTTCAGATGACTCGAAGGATCGGAATTCAAAGATTCTTTGACTCAACTGACTCTTGACCCAAATGACCCTGGACCCTACACTACTTATTTGACTCGAAGCGTTTGACACGGGTTGTACTGGGGTTTACTTTCTCCCGCTGTTGCCCCGGGGAGTAGCAGTCTTGTCAGCGTTCTTCAAAAGGCGGGAGACTTCAAGTTGATTGAAAATTTGTCGGAAATCACTGGTAGGTCGGTACCTTGGAAAGATGGTGCGGGGAGCTAGAGAAATCTGATGCAATTCCTTGGCGAGCTCGTCCATGATGAACGGACCCGTTGACTGAAGGGCCTGGCTCTCCTTGTCAGTACGCTTCTGATAAATCATCTCCTCTCTACCGATCTTTGACACCACAACTTTATCTGAGTATCCAAAAGGAGGGTTGACCTGGATGATGCTGATGAAGTCTTCCTCGGGAGAAACTTTGATTCTGCCTTGGTCAAACCTACATTCCATGGGAGTCTTATATTCTGCTTCCAAATCTGCCAGCTTTTCGTTGAACTTCGCAGTGGCAACAAACTCAGAGCTCTTTGTCTCAAAAGGATCAATGATGATGGGAGTGTCTAGCTGGACTTTGTTTTGGCCGACTGGTTCCTTGGTAGATTCCTTGGCGTAACTAACGTAATAATCAAATTTGCCTGAGGGTTCTCCTAACGTTCCCACACTCTTGTCTCCAGCTTCATACCTCTCCTTTAATTTCTGTTGCATGGAATTCCTCTTCTTCTTCTTTATTGGAGGAGCATCTTCGTTGATCCAGTTTTGATAATCATCTTCCAAACAGTCCTCACAATCACACACATCATACCAGATGTGAGGTATGGGTTGAACTGGGATGGCCCCTCCTAATACTTGGTTATCACCATTGTTGACTACCACATTGGCCATTCTTAACACTGGAAAGTTGAAACCGATGATTTTCACGGATTATCTGAGACTGCTGGAAACGACCCTTTGACCGGAGAGAAACTGATTAACCGACCACCCGGAATTCTGACCCAATACTTGCTCGCTGAAAGGAGGAGAGAATTGTTTTAGGTAGGGGAGAGGATAGGCTTAGGACGGACTCATGCATATGCATTATTTAAAATATTTAAATAAAAACGATTTTTATTAATCCTAAGAATGGTTGGAAAAGGGGGACACCTTCTTTTTCGCAGTCTACACTATTCCTGGACCAGTGGGTTCCATCACTACGTCTATAGACCCCCTGTATTCCACCTGTATTGCACCTCCAGGACGGACAATCCCGACAGAGGTCCTATAGGGCACGTGGAACCCACCAATCAAAAGGCAAAACGGACCTATGGGCATACAAGTCAAAACAAGTCAAACTCAAGATTTTCAAAACCAAGTCCAAGTCAACGTCTTTACTCGGGAGGAGAGAGGGTCGAAAGTACGTTTGAATGTACGAGATCGCAATTTACAGGTAAAATCCCGGAAAAAATTCGGCATGACCTCTCCTCATTTCGATTCGAAAATTCGGCATGGCCTTTCGTCGCTTCATGGCGAAATTTCGGCATGACCTCCCGTTAGTATGTGTCAAGAATTCGACATGATCTCGCGTTAGCACATGTCGAAAATGCGTCATGACCTCTTGTGAAGCCAAGTCGAGAAATCGACATGTACCCACGTCGAGACATGTCAAAGCTTTGACATGTACTCACGTTGAGTTACGTCGTAATTTCGTCATGAAAAAGGGGAGTATGCCAAGACTTTGGAGACGAAGTATGACTCGGACTTTGTGAGAAAATTTTGAAAACCGAGTTTGAAAAATGTTTTGAAAAGTATTTTGCCAAAAACCAACCGGTCACGCTAGAAAGTGTGTCACGGACAAGTGTTGGCTCCTACTCTATTGGCTAGGAGGACTTTAGGCGCTCAAGCGTAAGCGAAACACGTCACTGTTCGCGATGCCGTCCGTACACTCCCGGGTTCTAACTCTATGTGCGGGTAGCGTGCGAGTAGTGTGAAGGTATATTCTAGGAAAATATATTTTTTGCTTTTTTTTTTTTTCAAAATGCAATTTTTATGAATATGCAAAAAGGAAAAAACAAGAAAATGAGTCCAAAAGCACGACAAAAGGGGACTGCCCCAAATGCCAAGGAATCACCAGCAACTGCATTTTCAGGATTGCTCCCGCCCTGTTCACCTGATCAACTGAACCTGCTCCTGCACTTCCTTCCTATGTCGTCCGACACAGAACTTCCCAGGAAGGGGATGTCGTCCCACACAGGGGTTCTCACCAACAAAACCAAGCAAACTGCAAGGGGGAAGCCCCACCATCCAAAATACCACATACCAAGGCATATAAAGCATATAGGCACAGAAGCATGGCATGGCACATAGGAGAACACACAATGACGCAAATTACACACAAGGAGAATGAAGAAATTGTCCAAGTTTGATTTAAAGAAAGTTAGACCCTCTTAGGAAAAGCTTTTTCTTTTTAAAAAAGAGGAATGATACCGGTACGTAGGATTGTTAGACCACAATTTATCCCAAGCCCCGGGTTAGGGAGCGATACAGGAAATTTAGTGGTTTCCACCTATATACCAAGCATCACTTCTTTTTGATTAAAATAAAAGCTTTTCAATGTTTGTCCCCAGCGGAGTCGCCACTGAAATGAACGCCCTCCGAAAAAATGAAAGATTAAAACAAACCGGGATCGAATGTTTGTAAAATCATTTTTTTATGGTTTTTGGGAGTCGCCACACCGTTTTTAAAGAAAAACATTGAAAACCCTTTTTTAAAGAGAAAATGGGTCCGGGGGTCAAGTTACGATGTGGGAAGAGAATTATGAGCTCACCCACATCGCCTCTTTCGAGACTTTCAATCAAACAATGGACAATTATAAACATTTAAAGTGTGTGCGATTTGTGTCAACAAACAAGGCATGCAAACTTGGATTTCATTGATGGTATTCAGAATGGATACAACTTGTGAGCCATGACAGGGGGCCACACCCTTTACAAATGATGACTTGCATTACAAGGAAGAGGCGAGACGATGCTGCTCAGGAAGCTCGGATGTCGTCCGACACAGGACTTCCTCAGAGAGGGATGTCGAACGACATGAAGCCTCCTGGTCAGATTGCCTCTTACAACACCAAGGCTATTCTAAAACTAAAACAAGATTATTTTAATTGATGAGAGACATTATTCAGGGTCTAAGACCAGTTTGAGGTTGATTGGAGTGAGCAAAGTCATAAATGACCTTTAATGATATGGATGTCGTATGACATGGGACATCCAAGACTGTCCATGTCACACGACAAACCGCCTCCATCCATAGATTACACCCAAACAGATCTTAGGCTTCCCAAATAGTGATAAATGAACTAAAGCTACTTAGACCCAGCTTTGAGTCACAAGGGAAGATCAATCTTGGTAGATGTGAAGTCCTTGAAAAGCCAGGAACGACTTTGCAGGAACTCTATTTCGTATGACACGAGGATCCTTTGAGTCTGTGTCGTCCACCTAAGCGGCTTTGTTTTAGTGCCCTTCAGTCAGATTGATCCCACCTTGTTCTCAATGCAAAACTAAGCTATATTATTAACTGAAAGCAGTAAAATAGGAACACTTCGGGAGTATTATGGGAGGATCACATGGCTTTAATGGCCAAATGTGATGAATCACATGTTTTTGGCCATTATTATGTAGCCATCTCCTCCTAACTCAAACAAGGCTAACAAATATGCAAGCTTTAAAGCAACTAAAGCTACCTAATGTCCAGATCTGAGGTGAGGAGGTGTGAATATTGAAGATTCACACCTCCACCACCTTTGTCATGCAAAATCCCAAATATTTCACATAATATCAAACCATGTAAACATGCAAGATGAAATGAACAAGTATATAAGATGTAATCAGAGAGAGAGGGAGTTTAGGGACTACCTATTATAGTCCACAAGGTAGAATCACCAATAGTATGGTGTTCACCCCTTCAAAGCACCAACAAAGGAGATCCTTCTTTGGATCTTGGCTTGGATGTGTGTATGTGTGAGGAGGGAGGTGATTGTGTGTGTATGAGAGAGAGAGTGAGTGTGTATTTCTGCAGAGTTTCCTTACTTGCCCAAGAGTCTTTTAAAAATGATCAGCCATACCCTTTATTTATAGGCAGGCTGATGGGAGGTCCCATGTCGGATGATAGAGGGCGTTAACCGCCTTTGGTGGCCCTATGTCGGGTGACACCGGTCAACATTATGACAAAACTGGGCCGCAGGAAGGCAGGCCCAATGGATTGAATAAACAAAAGGATAATTGGGCTCAAAAATGCATTTTAGCAAATAAATGAGCCCAAAAATCAAGGAAAGTGGACCCAAAACCACGAGTTTGGGTCGGGGTACTCACAGCTGGCCTGCACACTTTGGGAAGACTATGTAAGCGAAATTTTGACACATATTGAGACTACTGGTTAGGGGTGGAAGTGGTTCGGCTCAAACCGCGGTTTGAAGTCGAACCGAGCCAAACCTTGCGGTTTGGTTCGGTTTTTAGACATAAGTGGTTTAGCTCGGTTTGAAAAATTGACAAACCATGTGGTTCAGCTCAGCTTGAGGTTTGACATAGCTAAACCGAACCGAGCCAAACCGAACCAAACCATTTGAGACCAAACCGCGGTTTGGAACCGTCAAATCGAGCCATGAGCCAAACCGTCAAACCGCGATCCTGATCGTCCTTCAAAAACCTAGTTGATCTCAGCCTTTGATTTAAACAAACCCTAAATAACCTCTTAAACTACTCAGCGCCTCTCTTTTATATTTCATATTCCCAAATCTTCTCTCTCTTCCCGTTTCTCTCTCAATGTCGTCGCCGTGACTCGTCGTCTCTGCCTCTCTACTCGTCATCTCTGCCTCTCTGGTTTCTCTCAGTCTCAACTATCAATGATCAATCGACGACGACGAGCCTCTATTTGAACTTTCAATCGATGCAAATCGGTTCTCTTTTCCCGTTTCTCTCTCTTCCCATTTCTCTCAATGTCGTCGCCGTGACTCTCTTCTCTGGTTTCTCTGTCTCAACTATCAATCGACGACGACAAGCTCTCTTTCGTCGTCTCTGGTAATTATTGCTATTAAACATGAAAATTTTGGTTTGCAATTCAAAAATATTTCAAGTGTTAATTGTTGCTATTAAACATGAAAATTTTAGTACTTAGGGTTTAGTTTTACCTGGAATTAAGCTGTTAGTATGTAGAGTTTTTTATTTGTGAACTGATTTTGTTATTGCTGTTTTAGTTGCATGAGTTGTGGTGGGCATTGAAAGCAGAGGGATTTATAGAGAAGCTTAATAGTGAGTTCTCACCTGGGAGATGAGCTGATATGAGTAGACTGTCATTTAGGCCACGTCCTCTTGACATTCACAAGAAGATTCCTATTATCAAGTCTGTTAAAGAATTTGAAGATGACGATACTCCCAATTCTACCTGTACCCACTTACTTCGCCTTGCTGCTGAAGCTGATTTTGAGATGCAGGTTCACCCTCCATCTTTTTATACTAACTGTTATTAGTTGTTTATGTTTACTCTTCGTCCATACTTTTAGTTTTTTGCTGCTGTGATAATTTGTTATGATTGGACCCCGATTCCCTCCCACCCCAACCGATCATATCAACTATCCATCTGCTGGCTTTCTTCTAGATAGACTTGAACTCTTTTGCAACCTGAGCATTGCCTTAGCTCTCTGATTCACCTCCAAGTGATTATATTTGGGATATCATAACTAATATTTTAGTCATAAACTTGTTTAAATGCTTATGTTGCTGCTTATGTTGCCTGTTTTGAATTGTTATGGTTCGAAATGCGGTTTGGACTGTGGTCTAGATCGCGGTTTGGACCGTGGTCTGAACCGCAAATCAAACCGCGGTTTAGACCGAACCAAACCGAACCATAGCGGTTTGGTTTAGCTGGGTTCTATTTTTTTATGGTTTAGCTCGATTTGAAATTTCTCCAAACCGATGCTAGCGGTTTGACTTCTAAAATTGCCCAAACCGAGCTAAACCGAACCATTTCCACCCCTACTGCTGGTGATGGTCCTCTCATTGTTTTGCTGCAAATGATGAGAGTAAAGTCGTATCAAGGTATGATTAGTTTAATTACATAATGAACTGTAAAGAAAAAAGTGTTGATCATATTAATAATCATGTGTATATAACCGGTTACAAAAATATAGGTAAAGTTTCATTGGCTAATGCCTTCTTTGCATCTAAAACAAATGTACATGGCTTGATCCTGAATTTGATGACCTTAAGAGGCATTTTCTTCTATTATTATATATTTGTATATATTTATTTATTTAGTAGATGACCTTAATACTGACCAAATATTATTATTACTGAAATAGAATGTTTATGGATGATTTGAGCTCATCCCAAAAAATTAATGAACTTTCGTCCCCGACCAACATTTGTACTTTTGGTGACTTGGAAAATAGTAATATTGATGTCAAGACTGTGGCAGACCTTCATTCTTCTGTTCAGGTAATGTAAAATAAAAACACTAATTTCATTTATAAACAACATCCTAACAATTGTTTCATTAACTTTGACATCTGACAATTTTTATACGAGGGATACTATTGGGTAGTCGGTCAAATCTCTGAAGTGATCTTTGATGGGAGTTGGAGTTTTATAAGTTGTCAACGATGTAAGAGGAAGTTATCAAATGACCCTAAAAGATTTGTTTGTAATGAATGCAGAAGAGTTGATTCTAACCCTACCCTAAGGTACAAATTTTTTGGAAATGAAAATGCTACTTTCATGCTATGGGACAGTGCATGTGAAAGATTGATTGGGAAATCAGCACTACAGTTGAAGGAGCAGTATCTTAAGGTATTTTAAAAAAGTGCATTTTTTATTTTACTGTTTTTGGTATAACCAATTACTTTTTTTTTTTAGATTTCGTGTGATAGGATGAGTAAAGAAGCCCAACTTTTCAATCCTGATGAGATAATGGACTTGGTGGGAAGGAATACAATATTTAAAGTTAAGGTGAAACCATCAAACTTAAATGGTAATGAGAATCATTTTCTCAGTTGGGATGGTATGTGTTGATAATGAAATCGTTGAAAAGTACATGCAAACAAGCATAATAGTTAGCAAGGTATATTATCAACTGTTTGATTGAGCAACATACTTCATCAAAATTAAGTACCGATTTTTTTTTTGACATTATATTAGAGAAATGATGTTTTGACTGCATTGAATCAGATGGAAAAGAAGTGAGTGAGGTACGACTTTCTCATATAACATCATTCCTAAGATATAGTCATATTTATATTTGTCTATAAATTAAAAATGTTTATATCTACATCTTGATGATTTTGTGAGCAATAATGAAGACAATTATCCAAACACTGCTCGGATCAAACGACGAATTGGGTTTTTGGATGACACTGCAACTAGCAATATGGTTGAAGATGGTAGATCAACAACCAAAAGTCAGTCTAACGTTTCCAAGGGAGTAAAGATTGAAAAAAACTGATTAATATTTTAATGGTATTTATCTATATTATGCATGGATTAGACTCATTTATGTAATATATGAATTCCGGTAACATTTTTTGTTTTGTTGGGCGCGGTTAAGATTGAGAAAAACTGAGTATTTTAATGGTATTTATATATATGGTGCATGGTTTAGACTTATTTAAAAAATATTTTAAGCTAGAATATTAATTTCAGGAACATTTTTTGTTTTGTTTGGGTTTTTAAGGTCCATGTAGTTATTTTTGTTTGTTTAAAACTATGAATGTTTATGCTTTGTTTGTGTCTTTGAGGCCTAGTTTAGTACTAACTGTTTTTGGGCTAAACATGAATGGTCCCAATCAATTGGTCCAATTATAAGTCTAAATACAATAACAACAACAAAGCCTTAGTCCCAAAATAATTTGAGATCGTCTAACATGAATTCTCATATGTCATCGTGTGAAAAGGTTGTTGAAAATAAATAAATAAATAAATTAAAAAAAAAAAAAAAAAAATAAAAATAAAAATAATAATAAATAAAAATATAGTAAAAATAATAATAATAAAAAAATTAGCCCCCCACATGGATTTTTGCCCTCCACTCCAGCCTCTTCAACACCATATTTTCATCCACTCCAAGTAAACTCATATCATTTTCAATCACTCTAATCCAAGTTTGTTTGGGTCTTCCCCTACCCCTCGCCATTTTATCATTTCTCCACTCTTCCGGCCTCCTAACCGGTGCATCACTTGGTCTCCTTCTCACATGTCCAAACCACATCAGATGATTTTCCCTCATTTTATTCTCAATGGGCGCAACTTCTACTTTACCTCATATCACCTCATTCCCCAATCGATCCTTTCTTGTATGACCGCACATCCATCGAAGCATACACATCTCCGCCACATTCATCTTATGCACGTGACACTGTTTCACGGCCCAACATTCGGTGCCGTAAAGCAATGCCGGCCTAATTGCCGTGCGATAGAATTTTTTCCTTTTCATTATATTTTACTAAATAAGTGTACATCTCAGTCTATTTAACTCTAACAAGGTAATAATAAAACATCTAATTTAGAAGTTCAAGTTACTTATCTGGCTTGGCGCTTGCCCATTTTTCACTTGATAGCTGAATATCATCCATGACTATGGTTGTCACGATCCTAAACCTAGACACCATTTTGATCACACGTGAAACACGTGGGGGTGTGGTGCATGGCATCTCCTATTATGCATTATATGGTACTTGAAGTGATTACGGGTTTATTTTGATATTTGGCTAATTTACGTGATTTTAGATGTTATTAAATTAATATTAAATATATAATGTCTAAATGAAAGAAATGGAAATGTGTAGTAAAGTTATAATAAGTGAAATTTTAAAAGAAAGGTTATAAAAAGTATTGAGGAGCTTAGGAGTAAATATAAGTATAAGGTGGTTATTTGTAGAAGTTAGAACTTGGAGGAGCTTAACCGTAAATTGTTTTATATAAAAATCAACTCCTTCTCCCAGAAGGTTCATCCTTCTCCCTCAGTTCCTTTCATCCTACGTTTCATCCAACCTAGGATTACTTTTCGAAAATTATAACAAATCAACCATCAATTCGTTTCGGGTTGTGATTGCATATTATTGATCAGGGAGTCGAGTGGATCATTTAGAGCCGATTAAAGTTTTTTTTTTATTTCGACCTATTTTTGGTAAGTTATTATGATTTCCTTCTATAATTGTTCATAATATGTATAAAGATGAGATAACGGGTTCTTGATATTTTTGGCATTTTTATTTGGCCTTTGGAAATGATGAACATAGGGTGTTGGAAAGAAGTAGGGTAAAGGGTTGATAAAATGGTTGGTTTGAAATGGGAATACGTTGTATATATGTTATATGGCATGGAGGGAGTATGGTTATGGTTTAGAACTGATATATACTGATGTTGGTCTGATTGGCATAGCTGGGTAAGAGTGGGTTGGATAATTTCTTACCTTACTGCTGATGTTGAAAATCACCAGAGGTGTCTTCTTGAGTCACGCGACAGAGATTGCCCTCATCGTGCGACAGTTTAGGCCATGTCACGAGTCGTGCCCTGGAGCACGAGTCGTGACCCTTGGTTTTCACTCGTATGTGGTAGTCGTGACACTTAAGGGGGTTGGGCACGAGTCGTGCCCAGGACTGATTTTTGGTTCCAAGTTTGCAAGTATGTAGACCTAAGCAACTTAGTATGGAATTGACCCCTCTATGACTATAACTCTAGTACAACATTAGTACTATGCAATGGAGTCTTAAATGACCCAAAATGATAAAGGTAAGGTCTTTAAATATTGCCTTGAAAATGGTTGAAAGGCGTTATGGAAACTTAACCAAAGTTGATAAAAATTTGGTAAATTGATATGAAACCTTTATAGAAGGTGTTTAATATTACGACATGGATATGTAGGGCTTATTTGATATACATTGTGCCCATAGGTGATTGCATATTCATGGTTGGTTGTGCACATAGTGTTTAAATACATGTCACACTACTTTATTGGTTTGAACATGAGTATTTTACCATGTTGTTGGTTTGGCATTATTCAACGGTGTTTCCAATGTAAGTTGCACTGTGGTAATGGTTTGACATGATTAATATTACCATGTTATATATTGATATCCCAATGTGTGGACTTATTTTCAAGCAACTGTTTATGTACTTGAATGTGGTTATATGAACTGATGTTATGGGTATAGTGGGATACAATCAAGTATAGATTTATTCTATAAGTGATTGGATTGCATTATACCTATTATTAGACCCGTCTGTTTGTCACAGACGTGGGATTGGCCACTGCTGTATCATGCCAGAAGCCTTACAGATAGCTGGGAGTATTACATTATATTTGTGGTAGGCCCGTACGTGGTCACGTACATGGGATTAGCCACTCAGATCGTGCCAAAAAGCCTTACAGATAGCTGGGAGTCTTATATGGTTTGTATGACTTATTGGTCAGGCGGGAAAGGTAAAATGAGGTAACGTAATGTGTTTACCGCTTTCCCAATGTGCTTATGAGCAACCTGATTATGTGTTGCATATTATATGGCATATTGTTGCATCCATAATAGCTTATTGATATTTATTCTCACCCCTTCTCCCTTTACTGTTTTTAGATCCTGCTGAGACAGGAGGGCCGGACCGGTGAGGCCGGAGAGGAGTTTGAACATCTTTTGGGTTGTCAGGGTATGATGTGGTTTGGGAGTTGGGAGTCATGGTTGATGTTATTCTTTTGGGGAGTTTGTATATAAAACTTTTATAAACAGGTTTTCAGTATGTTGTGTTGTAATTAAACATGGGAGTTGGTTTTGTTTCAAAGTTGGCTTGTGTAAGCCTTTACATTTGTACTGTTTGTACTTAAACAGGTTATAACTTGTTAAAGCAGGTTTATATATCACCTCCAAGTAGAGAGGTTATTTTGATGTTGATTTTAAATGGGTGTTATACTTTTCAAGTTAATCTAAAGAAAAGTGTTTTTACAAAGGGGTATTTTGGGGACCCTCCAAACTTGGGACACTAGTCTATAGGTCCCTGAGTTGGGGAGGCCCTCACAATGGTCTTCGTAGCTTGCTGCTGTAAGTACCCCAATCTGGGTTGACGATAATTTAAAAAGACTCAAAAGTGAAGTCCGAGGGTTTACTCGTCCAAAAATGAAGTTTCGGGGTCTTCCGGGCTTTGATTTGCTGTTTTTGAGAGTCCCGATCTTCTGAAGGTCATAACTTCCTCATACGAACTCCGTTTTGGGCCCACCGCATATCAAATCAAACGCGAGAACAATATCTATACATATAACTAATTTAATCAGGGAAATAGCCAATCTGCAAAACTGGCCGACCGACCTGTTTTACTTGCTTAACCAGCAAGTCGTCCAAGGGTCAAATCAATCAAATCAATAAATCAAAATGCCCAAAATCAAATCAATAAATCAAAATGCCCAAAATGACCTCAAACTGAAAGAAAGGCCGGCCGCCTGTTTTACAAAATTTCAGCCTATAAATACAGGCTCAAATTTCAGTTTTCTGGATAACCATTTTCACTCCACAGCCCAGAAATTTCTGTTTCAGCCAAGAATCTCCATTCGAAAGTCTTAGAATCTGCCTCGATTTGCGTAAAAACCTCTTTTTTCCCAAACAAACCATAATCCAAACACTTTTTGTGTTCGAATTACGAACCCTCGAAAAATAGAGTCAAAAACCAAACATTGGTAAACTCTCCTTCTCAATCTAAACTCTCATCTTTTTCAATTTCTTCCCATCATTCTGTTCCGATCGCATTTCTCAAAATGTAGACATTACGTTTGTCTCTGAATCAAGAAATGACCCTCTCTCTATTACTTTTCTCTTTCGAAGAGAGTAATTTAGAGTTAAAATGGGAGATCTTGACTTTTCATTTGTCATTTTATCTTTTAATTTCATTTACCGTCCGAATCGTTTGATTCATTGATCGTCTTTTACTGTCCGAATCGTTTGATTCGTTGATCGTCTTTTACCGTCCGAATCGTTTGAATCATTGATTGTCATTTTACCGTCCGAATCGTTTGATTCGTTGATACCGTCATTTCAATATTGTCATTTACCGTCCAAACCGTTTGGTTTGTTGATCGCATTTACTTTTAACATCCGAGTCAAGAAATTGACTTGTCGATCGTCATTTCATTAATGTCAATTACTTTAAATGTCATTTTTACTATCATTTTATCAAAAAAGGGTAACGTTATAATGCTCGATTCATATCAAAATATTCCTCATTTCAAAACCATCCATTCAAACTTATTTTCAAGTAACTCTCACACGCACACACAATTTTCGAGAAAGGTAGAAAGACTCATCAATACGAGGCATTTCGGGTGAGAACAATTAATCTATTCCCGAGGCGTAACGTGACCTTCGAACCTAACAATCTCTCTTCAAAAGCCTTTTTCAAAGTTTTGGCTCATAATAAAAATGGCGGGGCGACTCTCTTTTTTCCTTTCGAAATTCAAACCGCTCGCCGCTTTCGCGATCTCGAGCGAGGCCGACGCGTTCGGGCGCCGTTTCGGATCGGGGGTAATTTCAGCTACAGATAAATGACATTAGATAATAAGGATTTCTCGCTTAGTCATTAGGTTGAAATACATTTTGAGCACAACTTGAAAATATGGAGTACCAAATAGAAAGAAAGCACGAATTCAGAAACTTGCATGTCCTCTAAAAATCTTTTTTTGAACATCTTCAGCAGTCCTCTTAAATTTCTCGATTCCCTGTTGGAAGGCCAATAGTTAGTCAGTTTGCAAGTAAATGTTATCTTTAAAATATAGAAATAGATTAAGGGCTTTCAGTTGGATTAGCAATAAAGAAATGGAATTGAGAAACAAATACTATACAAATGCACTAGGGAGCAGATTTTCGAGGGACATGAACCTAAAGAGGAGCTGAAAATTATTTGTCCATTCTACAACTTCTTCTTTATGGAGAAAATTTTTTTGTCCCGAGAATGTCGTTGACTTCATCAGATCTACGTTTACCATTTGATGCTACCACAGAAAAATGGGTTGCACAGGGCTGAGTGAGTGGCTAGACTGTGGATACTCCGGCTGCTTCTCCGTTTGTCTCCTACACATGCACCACACGTAAACTTGGTCGGGGGCGTCTCCGGCGTTTCCTCTATGGCATGAGGATAAGTACAAGGTCTAGATAACAAGAAAGTACCAAGGAAACTTGAACATAAATCTGCAGAAATGTACTTAGAGAGCTTACAAAATCTCATTTTTCATGTTGTTTATATACTCCTTTAGGTCATGTGCAAGTCACATGCTCTTGGACAAATGTCGATCATCCATTAGGTGTGCATGGGCACCCAACAACAAGTGGAGACGCCAACTTTTTCCCTGACATATAATTCATCATCACGATAGATTCTGTGGGCCCCAAACGTAACGTCTTTAACAACTTATAGACTGTAGCTTCTAATCCATATGCCGCATATAGGCGGCAACCATGATAAGGCGACAGCCCCTGGTTTGTCGCTGACATGAACATACTGATGCGGGATGCCTGCCTTGAGACTATACCATTTTCGTACAGTGATGGGCTCTAAAGGATTTCTCGTCAGGCCTTGTTTCCCGCCAGTACACTTAAAGAAGTCGCCAATCGCCCTTATCTATCTTGGGCCCATTATCATGAACTTTAATCCATAATTACCGTATTGGGCTTCATATAATTTCGCTGGGCCCAAATCTCTTTTTTCATGATCATATCACCATTCAATTTCCAAAGGAGACAATTTTCGTTGGTTGTATCATATGCAATGACTATCAACAAAAGTCAAGGTCAATCACTCACTCATGTTGGGCTGTTTCTGAAAAGATCTGTTTTTAGTCATGGTCAATTATATGTTGCTTTGTCCAGAGTAACTAATCGTGATAGTTTGAAAATTTTGATATGTGACGGGAACGAAAAGACTGTGGATGAAACAACTAATGTTGTTTGTAAAGAATTATTTCAAAATTTGAAAATTAGCTTGATAATGTCAATATATTTTTGTTAAACGCATCAAATTTAAATGTGTTTTACAAATTAGTTGTTATATAGTTAAAATACTTTTCTTTATTTTGTTTCAGCAATTTATCAACTTTTTTTTATCGTGCGTTTAATGCACAGGTGTAGCACTAGTTAAATTTTAATAGAGTAAACAATTAAAATGATTCGCGTACTATATGAATACAATCAAATTGACCTGCGTACTATCTAAACGAGCAAACTAACCAACATACTATTAATAAATTAGTCAAAACAATCCAAATCATTAATGAAAGTAATGGATGCTAACTGATTGTTACTAATTTAGGTACTACCATTAAAATTTGCAAATTGTCCAATAACCTAACAAATTTGTAACTTATTTACCTTCTTCTCCATCAATAACTGAGGGATATGGTTTTACCCATCCAAAAGATATGTTTCTAGCTTATTTAATGCTCGAAAGCTTGAGAATTTAATGTGTGTTGTTAGTGTTTTGAAAGTACATGGGTTGAAGTGCAAATAATCAGAAATTGAGGATTTAAGATTGTTTTGGAAGTTTAGGGACCAAACTGAAATTATGAAAAATTGGGGTGTAAACTGATTTTATAAACTTCAAGAGCTAAAGTGTAAATCTGAAAAGTACAAGGACCAAAGTGCAAAAGAGGAAAGTCAAGTGACCAAAGTGCAAATGCAAATCGAATCCAAGCCAACAATCAGCACGAGTGGAAAAAAAGGCACGACTCGTGCCACGAGTCATCACCCACGACCAAGGTTTTGTGACGGAAATTCTGTGACAGATTTAATTCCTTCACAAATTTAAAGGCAGTTTTAAAAAGAATATTGACAGAATTAAAAGTTTTTTTTCAACAGAATCAGCAACAGATTTGTGACGGATTTCAGCAGAATTCTAATTTGACTAGGAATTGACCTATTTTGGCTGTAAATTAGAAATTCCTTATCCCTCCTCCTATATAAAGGATCCCTAGACTAGTTTTTTTTTATATATCTTTCTATCTTTTCTTCTCCCTTAACATATACTCCCTCCGTCCCGGTAGAAGCGTCACCCTTTTAGGGGTGGCGCGCAAATTAAGAAAAAGTGTGGGAAGAAAAAATGTTGTGAGTGTAATTTAAAAATAGGAGAGAGAATTAGTGGAGGAAATAGTGAATTTTAAAAGTGTTGTGAGTGTAGAGGAGAGAGAATTAGTGGAGGGAATAGTTGATGGGATAATAAAATATTAATAAAAGTTTCCTTTTTAGGAAAGGGTGACGCTATAAACGGGACGCCATTTTGGGTAAAAAGTGACGCTTCGGTCGGGACGGAGGGAGTATTACATAGTTTAGGTTTTTTTTTTTTTTTTACAAGGATTGAAGATTCAAATTCAAGGTTTTATTTATTTATTTTAATGGCCCTTCGAGGCTAATTTATTGATTCGTGGATTGAGGAAAGTAATAATTTGATCTTTATGCTAGGGTTTTGATTCTTTCTATCTCTCTCTCGTTCTTGTTCTCTCAACATTTTTCAAGATCATTCATAGGCTTCAATTGTATGTTAAGATACTTTTGGCCTATAAATCTATTTGGGTATAAATTGTTTCAGTAACACGGATGATTTATACATTGACCATTGTTGAGAAGAATAGATTTAATTGAGGACTTAACCGAAATCAATGAATCTAAGTTCTTATGTTCTTATATTCTTAATTGAATCTCTTGAATGTTTATATTGACTGAATATATAAACAAGATAGAGATATTAGGTTTTAATGTTCTTATCGACGTAACTGAAGATATTAACATCTTAACTCTATATTTTTGTGAACGAACCCAAAAATGAGATTGAATTCTTTTTACATGAAATAAAAATCATAAAGTGATAATTGTTATGATCCTCAATCCATGAATCCCTTGTCTCTTGATTTCTTTAATTGTTTTATTTTGCTTTCTTAGGATTAGTAATTCAAACCAATCAAATCCCCCTTTTTGCTTACTTTTCTACACTAATAAAATACACTTGTTCCACTTTAGTTCCTGTGGATTCGATCCTTGCTTTGTGCATATTACTATATTGATAAACTAGTGCATTTGCTAGGTATTTATAATAAGTGGAAGATTTTCTTCCATCAACAACCGCACCACCACCACCTACCACCATTCGCGCCATCAGCCACCGCCACCTTCACCTCCACCACCAGCCACCACCATCATGTCTAAACTTCAACTTGGCTTACATTAATTGGAACATCTCATGTGGGTTGCTGTCATGAAACATCTAATTTCAAGCTCCAAATTTTTACAAATATGTAATGATGATGATCATAACAAAATAATATTCAAGAAAAAGACTCAATCCAGATTATTAAGTCATGCCCATGAAATTCAAAATCAAACCTTGACCATTACTAGAAACTGTGTCTTTAGCGACGGAATTACCGGCGGCGGAATTATTCCGTCACTATATAGCGACGAAAATGATGCTATAGCGACGGAAAAATTTGGCACCGAAATTACCAATGAAATTTGATTCCGCCGCTGGATTCCGTTGCTAAAAATGAATATTCGTTTCAATACCGCTACTAATTTGGCGCCGAAATTATCGACATATTGCTTTTCTCAGCGGCGGAATTAATCCGTCGGGAGGAGACGAATCGTCGATTAGCGATGGTGATGGCCCAGATGCAGAATATGGTGCAACAGGGTAATTTCCAATCTCCAATTTCCAATCTCCCACCCCCTAGTTGATTTTGTATTATTTTATACTTTTTTGTAATAACATTTGTGATATTTGTTTGTAATAACATTTGTGATATCCCCATTTCAAGTCTCCTCCCCCTCCCCCCGATTTTGGGTACTGGGATGTCTCGATTTCCAGTCTCCCCCTACCCCCGCTCCCCTCCCCATCAATTTGGTACTGGGAGCGCCTACCCCCGCTCCCCTCCCCATCATATACACTTTCATCTACTCTCTATGTAATAATGAATTTATATTATTGAAGAAAATATATAATTAATATAGCAAAGTGGAAGTGAAAAAGACTAAATAATTAATATATGTTAATATTATTATTATTAATAGTATTAGTTAATCATAATATTAATTATATAGGGCAATTATTATCATTTAGTTTAATATAAGCTAATATTATTAGTTAAATATAACATTAATTAGAAAAATTAATTTTTTAATATATTAGAATATCTTAGATAATGCTTCAATATTAGTTACATACATAGGGTAACTATTAATATTTAATTTAATAGTTATTATACTCCGTATTTGATAAATATTAGGTATTAAGCTTACTGTACCAGATCACTATTCTCATATAACTTTCTAATTATATTTACTAATCATAATATGTGTATGTAGTATAAAATCATTAATTATCAAAGATATATAATATTATTAATTCAATCATCTATAAAATTAGAAGTTAACTAATTACAATAATAATTCATTATTATTATTCAAATTTCAATTGTCATAATAATAAGTACAAACTATATACAATAAAGGCTAAAAGAAAAAAAATCTCCTGAATTTATAAATGTAAATATTTTGATTAATATAAAATAGATTTATATCACCAGAAAAATGTCATGCTACTTTATCAAATAAAAACATAAAATAAGTAATATAGAAAATGGCAAATTAATTTTTCATGCGGAGCACGGGCTATCCACTAGTTATTGTAAAGGTCAAACTTTAAACAACACATACGCCTTAAACTTAAAACAATTTAGTAAATTTTAGAGATTAAGTTATTTACTAATCCCACCATGCATTTATGCTTAACATCACACTTTAAGATCAACAAGTTAGATATTCATTCATGATAACTAGGGATAGGGAGGGATAGCAACAGGTTGGATTCGGCCCGGGTTTGGCTAAAAGTACGGATTCGACTCGTCAAAACAAATAAAGATATCAAACCCGCCCGACCCGTTGATCATTAAATCCGAACTTGATCCAGACAAAATGTTGCTGACATTTTTTTTGGGCTTTGGCCCAAATATTCTCATTAGATTAAACCCAACAATATAATCCTTTTGCTATAAACTTGATACAAAATAAATTCAATCCATTCTTAAGCAATGTTCATAAACCAAAAGTTCAAAAATCAAAATCTGTTAAGCGTTATGCGTGTGAATTATGATATTTTCTAGATTTATTTGAGCAGATATAAGTGTAATTAGGAATATGTGTGGGGTACAAGAGTGAATCGAAATATAAGGTTATTATGTGGGTCGGATCGAGCTGAGTCTCCAAAAATTACCAAATCCGAACCCGCCAAAATTTGAAAGTTTGTTACCAAATTTACCTGCCCATCCAAATCGAAATGATTCGAGAAAACGGGTCGGGTTAGAAGAAATTGCCATCCCTTCTAATGATAAGTAAATGTTTAGCATCAACAAGTTAGCTATTAGAATAAGGGGAGAGAGAGACGGAGCCAATCATACTTGAAAGAGAAGAATTGAATTGAATGACTCAATTGATTATGATGCTAGAGATACATATTTATAGGGTTACAATGAGGAGGTAATCTCCTAGAAGGAGAAGGTTTCTAATTCCTAGAAGGAGAAGGTTTCTAATCTAATACAAAGATTGTGTTTCCTAATCTAATATATAACAATATATGCTTTGAATATAATATAATGATATTAAATTCCTAATATGCTCCCGCAAGATGGACGGCCGATAGGAGAGTCCAATCTTGGACATAATTACATGAAGACTTGTTGTTGCCGAAGACGTTGATGTTGTTGAAGACTTTGATGAAGATGTTGTTGTTGCTGAAGCTACAACCCAGTTTGCACGCATGGTAGTGCGGCCATTGTTTTTTTTTTTTGAATTACGTCGTTATGACGAGAATTTTACGTCGTAACGACGAGAAATTTTGGTTTGGGTTATGAGTTTAACGTCACACGGACGAATTTGGTTTGGGTTATGAGTTTTACGTCACACGGACGACTGTGGTTTGGGTTATGAGTTTTACGTCACACGGACGACTTTGATTTGGGTTATGAGTTTTACGTCACACGGACGACTGTGGTTTGTGTTATGAGTTTTACGTCACACGGACGACTGTGGTTTGGGTTATGAGTTTTACGTCACACGGACGACTTTGATTTGGGTTATGATTTTTATGTCACACGGACGATTTTGGTTTGGGTTATGTTTTACGTCTCAAGGACGACTTTGTGTCTCATCAACTACGTCTCAATGACGATGTTATGTCTCGACAACGAATTGGGTTTGTTTTTCCAAGGGAGATTAAGTGAAAAGGAGAAAAAAAACTCAACGTTACATTGAGATAAGAGAAAAAAAATTAAGAAGAAAAAAAATTTCGAAGGTGAGAAATAATAAAAAAATATAGGGTTTTGGTCAAAAGGGTTTGTGAGCCAAGGGGATTGAATAACAAAAAGTTTAAAGGTGGTGGGGGCTTTGGTAGTTGGTGGCGGAAGTAAGGTGGTGGAGAAGTTCTTCTATGGACCTTAGCTCTGATACCATATTAGAATAAAGAGGGATAGACGAAGTCAATCAAACATGGAAGAGAAGAATTGTATTGAAAGACTCAATTGATTATGATAATAGAGGTATATATTTATAGGGTTACAATGAGGAGGTAATCTCCTAGAAGGAGAGGGTTTCTAATTCCTAGAAGGAGAAGGTTTCTAATCTAATACAAAGATTGTGTTTCCTAATCTAATATATAACAATATATGCTTTGAATATAATATAATGATATTATATTCCTAATATGCTCCCGCAAGATGGACGGCCGATAGGAGAGTCCAATCTTGGACATAATTACATGAAGACTTGTTGTTGCCGAAGACATTGATGTTGTTGAAGACTTTGATGAAGATGTTGTTGTTGCTGAAGCTACAACCCAGTTTGCACGCATGGTAGTGCGGCCATTGTTTTTTTTTTTGAATTACGTCGTTATGATGAGAATTTTACGTCGTAACGACGAGAAATTTTGGTTTGGGTTATGAGTTTAACGTCACACGGACGAATTTGGTTTGGGTTATGAGTTTTACGTCACACCTGACGACCGTGGCTCAAGCTATGAGTTTTACGTCACACCTGACGACCGTGGTTTCGGGTTACGAGTTTTACGTCACACTGACGACTTTGATTTGGGTTACGAGTTTTACGTCACACCTGACGACCGTGGTTTGTGTTATGAGTTTTACGTCACACCTGACGACCGTGGCTCGGGTTATGAGTTTTACGCTCACACCTGACGACTTTGATTTGGGTTATGAGTTTTACGTCACACGGACGATTTTGGTTTGGGTTATGTTTTACGTCTCAAGGACGACTTTGTGTCTCATCAACTACGTCTCAATGACGATGTTATGTCTCGACAATGAATTGGGTTTGATTTTCCAAGGGAGATTAAGTGAAAAGGAGAAAAAAAAAACTCAACGTTACATTGAGATAAGAGAAAAAAAATTAAGAAGAAAACAAATTTCGAAGGTGAGAAATAATAAAAAAATATAGGGTTTTGGTCAAAAGGGTTTGTGAGCCAAGGGGATTGAATAACAAAAAGTTTAAAGGTGGTGGGGGCTTTGGTAGTTGGTGGCGGAAGCAAGGTGGCGGAGAAGTTCTTCTATGGACCTTAGCTCTGATACCATATTCGAATAAAGAGGGATAGACGAAGTCAATCAAACATGGAAGAGAAGAATTGTATTGAAAGACTCAATTGATTATGATAATAGATGTATATATTTATAGAGTTACAATGAGGAGGTAATCTCCTAGAAGGAGAAGGTTTCTAATTCCTAGAAGGAGAAGGTTTCTAATCTAATACAAAGATTGTGTTTCCTAATTTAATATATAACAATATATGCTTTGAATATAATATAATGATATTAAATTCCTAAAATGCTCCCGCAAGATGGACGGCCGATAGGAGAGTCCAATCTTGGACATAATTACATGAAGACTTGTTGTTGCCGAAGACATTGATGTTGTTGAAGACTTTGATGAAGATGTTGTTGTCATTGCCGGCTACAACCCAGCTTCTGCACGCATGGTAGTGCGGCCATTGTTTTTTTTTTTTGAATTACGTCGTTATGACGAGAATTTTACGTCGTAACGACGAGAAATTTTGGTTTGGGTTATGAGTTTAACGTCACACGGACGAATTTGGTTTGGGTTATGAGTTTTACGTCACACCTGACGACCGTGGTTTCAAGTTATGAGTTTTACGTCACACCTGACGACCGTGGCTGGGTTATGAGTTTTACGTCACACGGACGACTTTGATTTGGGTTATGAGTTTTACGTCACACGGACGACTGTGGTTTGTGTTATGAGTTTTACGTCACACGGACGACTGTGGTTTGGGTTATGAGTTTTACGTCACACGGACGACTTTGATTTGGGTTATGAGTTTTACGTCACACGGACGATTTTGGTTTGGGTTATGTTTTACGTCTCAAGGACGACTTTGTGTCTCATCAACTACGTCTCAATGACGATGTTATGTCTCGACAACGAATTGGGTTTGATTTTCCAAGGGAGATTAAGTGAAAAGGAGAAGAAAAAAACTCAACGTTACATTGAGATAAGAGAAAAAAAATTAAGAAGAAAACAAATTTCGAAGGTGAGAAATAATAAAAAAATATAGGGTTTTGGTCAAAAGGGTTTGTGAGCCAAGGGGATTGAATAACAAAAAGTTTAAAGGTGGTGGGGGCTTTGGTAGTTGGTGGCGGAAGTAAGGTGGCGGAGAAGTTCTTCTATTCTATGGACCTTAGCTCTGATACCATATTAGAATAAAGAGGGATAGACGAAGTCAATCAAACATGGAAGAGAAGAATTGTATTGAAAGACTCAATTGATTATGATAATAGATGTATATATTTATAGAGTTACAATGAGGAGGTAATCTCCTAGAAGGAAAAGGTTTCTAATTCCTAGAAGGAGAAGGTTTCTAATTTAATACAAAGATTGTGTTTCCTAATCTAATATATAACAATATATGCTTTGAATATAATATAATGATATTATATTCCTAATATTAGCTATCCAATTTTATCCAATTTAAGAACATCCAATTCTTTTTCTAGAAACTTTAACTTTTTACAAAAGTTTTTTTATTTATTAAACGGTGATACATATAACCACCTCGTGCACATATTTTGGTAAACAAACATTTCAGCATTATGTTGAAGTCTCATGTATGAGCAAAAAAGCTTTATAATATTACTTTTATTTTTTTTACTCCACTTGTCTTAAAATAAATTTCTATTTTGTATATAAATAAAAATAAAGTTAAATAGTTATATTTGTACAAAAGTAATAATATTTGCGCAATTGTGCTTGAAAATTGTAAAACATCATAGATTTGTAGGGGGCAATCAAGGTAATCCTAACATGTAAATATAATGAAAAGAATGGATGTTGTCGATAGCCGGATATCTTTGACTAGCAAAAAAAAAAACAAATGAGGTATTTTTAAAGCGAAAAAAAAAAGGTTTTGATATGAAATCCACACAAGCCCAACATATTGGTTACTTTTGTTGCAATTTTTTTTTCTATTTTCTTTTACTCTGCCTCGTATTAAAATAAATATCTATTTTTTATTCAAACAAAACTAAATATATATATATATATATGAGAATTAGGTAGATTAATTAAGATTTGAAGTATGGGGTATGTATTATATGATTAGATTTAATGTTTAGGGTATATGGTTAAGATATACTCCCTCCGTCCGCCTAGTAAGTTCACACTTACTGTTTACACGTTAATTAAGGAGGGAGTATTATATTGAAAGTGTTGTGAGTGTGAAAATAAAATAGGAGAGAGAATGAGTGGAGGGAATAGTAAATTATAATGGTTTGTGAGTATTAAAATAATGTAGGAGAGAGAATGAGTGGAGAGAATAGTGATTTAAGGTTTCCTTTTTAGGAAAGAAACAAAGTGTGAACTTTGTAAACGGACGCCCAAAATAGAAAGTGTGAACTTTGTAAGCGGACGGAGGGAGTATGAATTATGCTTGAGGGTATGAAGTATATCATTTTAATTTAGGGTATGTTTGGGTACACCAATTTCATAATTTGGAATTGGAATTGGAGCATGGAATTTCAATTCTGCTGTTTGGATGCTAAAATGAGGGATATAATTGGAATTGAATTATAATTCTAATAGCCTAATTCCATAAAATCAATTCCATAGTTAAAGTAAAAAATTACAAAACCAATTCTACAACAATTCGAAACTATCGAAATTTTTTTTAGGTCACTGGTTCCTTGTCTCCATCTTCCCCAAACCCACCTACATCAACCACCCCTACCTACCCCATCCCCATCACCCCCCGGTCGAGTTAAAAAAATAAAAAATTATTCATTTTAAATTTATTTTTAACAACTCCTCCCCAACTCCACTCACCACCCCCTGCCACCCTACCCCCACCCCACCCCCTCCCCCCCTCGTCGGGTAAAAAAAATAATCATTTTTTTTTAACAACTCTTCCCCCAATCCACTCACCCTGCCGAGTCAAAAAAAAATTAATCATTTTAATTTTTTTTAAACAACTCCTCCCCCAATCCACCCCCCACCCCCTGCCACCCACCCCCGTCGAGTAAAAAAAATTAATCAATTTAATTTTTTTAACAACTCCTTCCCCAATCCACTCACCACCCCCTGCCCCCCCCCCATCGGGTAAAAAAATAATCATTTTAAATTTATTTTAACAACTCCCTCGAGTAAAAAAAATTGATTAATTTTTTTTTACCCGATTGGGGGGGGGGGCAGGGGTGGGGAGTTGTTAAAATAAATTTAAAATGATTATTTTTTTTTACTCGATGGGGGTCAGGGGTGGTGAGTGGATTGGGGGAGGAGTTGTTAAAAAAAAAATTAAAATGATTTTTTTTTTTACTCGACCTGGGGGGGGGGGGGCAGGGGGCGTTGTTAAAATAAATTTAAAATGATTTTTTTTACCCGACGGGGTGGGTGGGTGGGGGGTGGCAGGGGGTGGTGAGTGGATTGGGGAAGGAGTTGTTAAAAAAATGATTAATTTTTTTTGACCCGACGGGGGCTGGGGGAGGGGTTGGGGGCGGGGGGAGTTGTTAAAATAAATTTAAAATGATTATTTTTTTTTACCCGACCGGGGGGGGCAGGGGCAGGGGTGGGGAGTTGTTCAAATAAATTTAAAATGACAAATTCATTTTCGTTAGACTGCATGAGTATCCAAACAATAGAATTGGTATTGTAAATCAATTCTAATGGAATTCTATAAATTAGCCAAACAATAGAATTGAAGCTCTATGGAATTCGAATATGTTGAAATTTAATTCCATAAAATTGTGATTCTAATTCAATTCCAATTATGTGTATCCAAACGGATCCTTAAGGTTTAGAATATATGGTACACATGAGATATATGTAGAAGAATTAGGATATAGGGTATGAAGTATATGATTTAGGTTTAAGATTAAGGGTATAACGTATATACGAGATTTATATATATGATTTAGGTTTAATGTATAAAATTTATGATTTAGTTTTTCTTTTATATAATTTTATTTGTTTAAATTTTCTAACATTTTTATATACCTATTTGTAAAACAAATCAGTAATAAAAAAAGTCTAAAATATTATTCCCTAATTGATGCATCCCTCAAAGAAGCACGTGTGAGAAGCAGCCAAGACGAAGACAGACTTTGGACGGAAGATGATGAAGGTCGTGCGACATACATGGACGGGCACGACTCGTGCTTTAAAGCACGAGTCGTGATGAAGACCTGCACGAGTGGTATTTTTGGTACGAAGCGTACCACGAGTGATTAACGCAGGGAACGACTCGTGAAGGACAGAACGAGTCGTGCTAATGGCGGTTTCGAAGATTACGTTTATTTTGTTTCCCGTTTTGACGTGTTTTAAGTAGGATTCTTTTCCTTTTCCTTTTCCAAGTTGTTTAGGGTATAAATACTCTCTTTCATTGTTTGTTTTAGGATACTTTTGAATTATTGAATTATTGAGTTTTGATTGCTTTACAATTGTGGGTTTTCCCTTTGGGTCTTAATTGACTTGCAGAAGAATCTCGCAAGAGATTCTTGTTGGAGTTCTTTGAATTCATTGTGAAGGTTCTCATCTCCTTGGTGTTTACCTCTTCAAACCCTAATTCAATTGTTGATTCAATTCGAATTGGGTCAAATAGTTGTTGATTCAATTATTTGCCTATCCTTTTATTATTCCGCTGCAACCCGTTTACATCAGTTGGTATCAGACGAAGGACGATCCAAGGAACAAGATGGCCAACAACGAAGGAAACAACAACACCCAAGATTTCCTAGCACAACTAGCCAACAACTTGATAGCGATGCAGACACAGATGCAAGAAGATCGACGCAGATCTGAAGTGGAAGCTGTAATTCGTCATACAGAACTTTTGGAGGCTTTGGAAGGTTTAAACATTGGTGGTGGTGGCAACCGTGGAAATCCAGGCGGTGATCGGGCTGAGTTCATCCACAACAATCGAGGTGGTGGTGGAGAGGCCATTGGTGTGAATTCGGTAGAACAACGACCAAAGATAAGGGCAGATATTCCTACTTTTAATGGTGAGTTATCTATCGAAAATTTTTTAGATTGGATTAATGAAGTTGATAAAGTTTTCAATTTAATGCAAGTTGAGAATGTTAGGAAAGTTCCTTTTGTTGCATATAAATTGAGGGGTGGTGCTGCTGCTTGGTGGGATCAACTTTGTAAGAAAAGGTTACGTGATAGGTTGCCTCAAATTCGTACTTGGGATGAGATGAAAGAGGCATTAAAAAATAGATTTTTACCTATTGATTATGTGCAAAGCTTATTTTCTAAATTTCAGAATTGCACCCAAGGTAATCGTAATGTTAAAGAATATGTGCATGATTTTTATGCTCAATCGGCTCGTAACGACTTGAGTGAGTCTGAGTCTCAAGAAATCTCTAGGTTTGTTGATGGTCTTCGGGTGGATATTAAGAATAAGGTGGAATTATTTACCAATTTCTCGTTGAATGATGCTATTTCAAGGGCAGAAAAGGTCTAGAAACAATTGGTTTCGGCTTTTCAACCTCACACTACATTCAAGAAGGTGGGTAATTCGTCTTTTTCTAGTAGCCCTATTCAATCTGCAGTTTCTCCATCCCCAGTTGCGCAGCCTACAACACAAGCGTCGGGTTCTAAGACGGTTGAGGTAGAAACAACGCCTGCTCCTGTTGCTCAAGCTGCCAAACCTGCAAATCCCTATGCTAAATCATTTGGGAACAAATGCTTTAGATTTCTACAGCCGGGTCATAACTCAGCTAAATGTCCTAACAAACAAGTGACTAATTTGGTCACCAATGTTGATAATGATGATGATGTATTCGTAGAGTACACTCATGACCCCAATGCTGATGAGGATGATGATGACACTCATGAGTCTTTCGCTGTTCGTCGGCTTATGTTTTCAGTCCCTACTACTCTTGAGAGGCACAATATTTTTCGTACTAAGGGGACCGTCAATGGCGTGATGGCTAATATTATCATTGATAGTGGAAGTAGTGAAAACTTGGTGGCAAGGGGATTTGTTAATACACTCAAGCTTGAGGTAAAGAAACATCCGACGCCTTATGTTATTGGGTGGATCAATGCAAATGGCACTCTTAAGGTAACACAACAATGTATTGTCCCTATTTCAATTGGTAACTATAAGGATGCTATTACTTGCGATATTGTGGATATGAGTGCTTTTCAAATATTACTTGGGAGGCCTTGGCACTTTGATGTGGGTTCTATGCATTGTGGCCGAAGTAATGTGGTTAGTTTTGTGAAGGATGGTGCTCGTTACACTCTATGGCCTTTGAAAGATACTAAGAGGCTTGCTCGAGATGGCATGGGTAGAGGGATCATATCCTTTTGTGCCCCACACTTTATTTTTTCAGGTACATGGTGCAATCATGTTGGGCATTTAAGTACGTTCAAGTCTAAGAAGTTGATCATGGGGAGGTCGGGGCGGAAGGTCAACAATGGAGGGTCGAAAACTACAAAATCATGTTCTGTTTATAACGGACAGAATTCAGGGACGAATTCTTTTGAAGTGGGGGTGAATGATGCATCCCTCAAAGAAGCACGTGTGAGAAGCAGCCAAGACGAAGACAGACTTTGGACAGAAGATGATGAAGGTCGTGTGACATACATGGACGGGCACGACTCGTGCTTTGAAGCACGAGTCGTGATGAAGACCTGCACGAGTGGTATTTTTGGTACGAAGCGTACCACGAGTGATTAACGCAGGGAACAACTCGTGAAGGACAGAACGAGTCGTGCTAATGGCGGTTTCGAAGATTACGTTTATTTTATTTCCCGTTTTGACGTGTTTTAAGTAGGATTCTTTTCCTTTTCCTTTTCCAAGTTGTTTAGGGTTTTGTTTAGGGTATAAATACTCTCTTTCATTGTTTGTTTTAGGATACTTTTGAATTATTGAATTATTGAGTTTTGATTGCTTTGCAATTGTGGGTTTTTCCTTTGGGTCTTAATTGACTTGCAGAAGAATCTCGCAAGAGATTCTTGTTGGAGTTCTTTGAATTCCTTGTGAAGGTTCTCATCTCCTTGGTGTTTACCTCTTCAAACCCTAATTCACTTGTTGATTCAATTCGAATTGGGTCAAATAGTTGTTGATTCAATTATTTGCCTATCCTTTTATTATTCCGCTGCAACCCGTTTACATCACTAATCAACAAAAATATACAAAAAAATAAAATAAATAAAGGTTAGTCCGTCCATATTTTCTTTTATATACTTTCATTTGTTTAGTTTTTTTCTATCTTTTTTATATACCTTTTTGTAAAAAAATCTCTTATAAAAAAAGTCTAAAATATTATTTTCTAGTTAATAAAAAATTAAAAAAATTAAAAAAAAATTAAAAAAATAAATAAAGGGTATTCCCTCTTTTCTTTTATATACTTTCATTTGTTTAGTTTATTTTAATCTTTTTTATATACATTTTTGTAAAAAAAAAATCAGTAGTAAAAAAAGTTTAAAATATTATTTCCTAGTCAATAAAAAATTAAAAAATAAAAAATAAATAAAGAGTAGGCCGTCCCTCTTTTATTTTATATACTTTCATTTGTTTAGTTTTTTTAAATCTTTTTTTATATACCTTTTTGTAAAAAATATCAGTAATAAAAAAAGTCTAAAATATTATTTCCTAGTAAATAAAAATTATAAAAATAAAATAAATAAATGTTAGTCCGTCCCTCTTTTCTTTTATATACTTTCATTTGTTTAGTTCTTTTCTATTTTTTTTATATAAATTTTTGCAAATATTTTCCAGTAATAAAAAAAATTTTAAACAGTTTTTCACTACAACAAAAGCACCCTTTAACAACATTTTTTTAACGTTGTAATAGACATTTTATAACGTTTTTTTGAAATATTGTGATATCCAACGTTGTAATAGGTCCCAGACTAGGACAACGTTTTATAAACGTTGTAAAAAACATTTATAAAACGTTGTCCTATAGTGTTTATAACATTTTCTTAAAATGTTGTAAAAAAGGAAAGGACAATAAGACAACATTTTAAAAACGTTGTAAAAACTTTAAAACAACAATTAAAAAACGTTGTCAAAACGTTTTTTAAACGTTGTCGTAAGGTTTTATACGTGTATAAAACGTTGTTTTAATGTTTTTTTACAACGTTTAAAAAACGTTGTGAATGTAAATAATATAATTTTTTCCCCTCCCCTCAAATTCACATAATGACCACATACCAACTGCAGAAAATTATTTTTACATTATTACACAGTCATTTAATTCATTTAGGAAAGCTTGGGGTCAAATTGAGGCACATTCCAATCAACAGGAGATAAACTAGAAATATTCCAAAATTATTTTTACATTATTACACAATCATTTAATTCATACATGTAGCTGATGTTGGTAATCTGTCAAGAGCTTCTTCAAAACCATTACTAGCAGCCCTGTAAGTGCAGTGCAAGTAGGCCATTAGAAACAAAGTGACTACACAAACAATTACTCCGTACAAGAATTACCCATAAGAATGGGCAGGACCTTAAGTTTTTGGGAGGAAAAAAACATTGTGGGAAGATATAACCAAAATATAAACAGAATTGCATCAAATAACATGTAGAAGTTACACGATGGTAGCCACCAGAATAGTTTATATGTGGCCGAGTCATCCACATCAAAGCCAGTGTTTTTGTAGTGAAGACTGCAAAGTGAATTTTGAACATTATGGCTACAGTTACAAGTGATGGCTTTAGTGCTTGGGTTCTAAAATCAGAAAACCAAGTCAAATTAAAAAGCCCCCCCCCCCCCGAATTATCATTGAAATTTCCAATCATAGAAAAGCACAAATATGAAATCCAATTCCGTAAACCTCTAAAGAATTAAAGAAAAATGAAATTCTAATCACAGAAACCCATTAAACAGGATGTTCTAGGTTAAATCAACCAAATTCAAATAGATTCACATAACCAATTTACCCCCACTCATTCTAAATCAAACAAAGTTACTTGCATGTGGAACAAACAGCAAGAAATTGCAGCCCACCTAATTAATCAAGCCCTAATCAGTCCTCTGTTTTGCCATTTTCAATAAAGTGATAGCCTAACAAAAGTATACCAATCAATCATAATTAAAATTTAAAACTGTACTATAAAACAAACGAATTCAAAAGAGGGAAGTTCAGTATACCTACAACTGACGAAGGTGCTCAAATATATCAAACCAAGTTTTTTTGGCAACTTTCACATGTCTCTCTGACATAGATCTCTGCGGCTCTGGCCTTTCTAATATCTGCGGCTCTAGCCCTTCTAATACAAAAAGTAGTTTGTGTGAGGACCCCGACCCGGAACCTACACGTGTCCCGAGTTGGAGCGTCCTCAAACTAACCCAAAAACACTAAACTTTTAAAACTTTTGCCTTGACTTTCAAACATGAACATTAATAATATAACATTTCGAAATAACTCCACTCAACTCCACATCGGAGGAGGAGATAACTAACTTTGAAAACGATCAACTGTTTAGTTACAAAGATATTGGTTTTTAACGTAGAAAGATAAAGTTTATAATTACAAACACCCAAAAAGAATTATGACAAAATCATTTCTACGCCAACCTAACGTACCCCGACAATATCCCAAAATGCTCACAGCCAAACTCCTTTCCGTCCTTACTTGGGCGGTCCTCCTTTCTCGGGATCTAAAACAGTAAAGGGAGAGGGGTGAGAATAAATCTCAGCAAGCTATTATGGATGCAGCAATATGCCAAATAAATGCAACATATAACAAGTCACACATAACACATTGGGAAAGCTGTAAACACATTCCATTACCTTGGTTTACCTTTTCCCGTCTGAACAGTAGTCGTACAACATTGGTTATAATAATAATCCAATCTTACAGTGAGCTGCTTAAGCAATACTCACGTCTTATAAGACCCGTTTTTCAGGGAACCAAATAAGACAGTAGCAACTCTGTAAGGCTTTTGGCTCAATACAGACGCTATAACCCCAACCTGTGGCCACAGGAGGGGACGGTCACATATATAACATAATCCGATCACATTAGGTCACACTTCCATAATTGATCGTATTCTGTTATACCCCCAACGTCAGCTGACTCACACATATCAAGCACATAATAGATACTTGAATAAAATCCACAAAAAGGGATAAACAATAGCCACATGGTAATATATACTCATGCCCAACAATATCAAAGTGTAACAATTTATGAATACACTAAACAATACCAACAACAATATATATAACATCAAGTAAGGAAATGAGGGATCGTAAACCTACCCTACAAATTCCATATACGAGGATACAAGACCTAAATGAAGGTTCAAGTTCAATTACTAAGTGGGAGTCACCCTTTTTAAGTGGCCAAACAACTTGCCAAACGATCCTTGTTTAAATTAAGAAAAACTGGTTCAGGGTCTTGGGCGACCGCCCTTACACTTGGGCGACCGCCCAAGTGGACCTCAAAAGAAATTATGGTTTCTGCCCTCTTGGGCGACCGCCCTTAACCACTTGGGCGACCGCCCAAGTGGATTTTCAAAAGACAATCACCTACTGCCAAGGTGGGCGGCCGCTCTGCCCCCCTTGGGCGACCGCCCATGCCTCCAGCCAGCCCTCTTCAGTTTTTGACCCTTTTTAACCTTAGTTCTCATTTACCTCTACCATGGCTTCCCCCAAGGACACCAAAGACTACCTTCATCTTACCAAGTCCCAAACAACATGTAAACTCAAAATCAAATAATCCTAGATCATTTATCTATACCCATTCTACCCATTTCAAACCCTTTTTACAAGATCTTCCATGAACCCTAACTTCAATGATTCCATTTTCCCAACATTTAACTCTCCTAAAGTTTCCAAAGCAAGAACCAAGCATCACAAGAACAAGAAGAACATCAAGGAGAGTATGAACAATTAAAAGAAGGGAAGTCATAACAACTTACTTGGATTTTATAAGGAAGATTGATCTTGATGGGTTCCTCTAGGTGATTCAACTTCAATGGTGCTCTAAAACTTGATTTTTGGTGAAGAAATGCTTGGCTTCAAGGTTTGGTGCTTGGAGCTTCCATGGGAGTTCTTCTAAGGCTTTCTCTAGTATCAATTAGGATGAATGGAGGAGAAGGAGGGGAAGGGAGTAAGAGAGGTGAGGGAGGGGGGACACTTGGCAAGGGAGGAAGGACTCTACAAAATGGCCCCCCATGGGAAATTAGCAAGGCTTTCACCCACCCATTTTAAATTAAAATAAATCTTATCCCATTAATTCATCCTACTCATTTAACCTTCCTACACTATTTATCATATTTCCATTTATTATTATTTCCCCTAGTTCTTTATTTAATGTCCAATAAATTCTTATAAGGTCCTAAATTTACTTTTCACCCAATTTATCTTAATTTAGAATTTTAAAGACATAATTGAACACATAAAGCTAGCATGAATATTAAAAGCATATAATTAAATATTAAAAATGAGTGCCTAGGGTTGGGGTCGTCACACTCACTCCCCCTTAAAGAAAATTCGACCCGAATTTTAAAAGAAAACTTACTTGAATTTTCAAACAACCAAGGGTACTTCGCCCTCATCTCCGACTCTAGTTCCCACGTCGCTTCCTCTACGGTGTGGTTCTTCCAAAGGACTTTTACTATCGGAATACTCTAGTTCTCAACTCCTTAACTTGGAATTCTAGGACTCTTAATGGCTCTTCAACATAAGACATGTCCGCTTGGACATCATCGGGAGGAGAGCTCAAAACATGGGAGGGGTCATGACAATACTTCCTCAACATCGAAACATGGAAGACATCATGGAGTAAAGAAAAAGACGGAGGCAACGCTAACCGGTAAGCCAATTCCCCTATCTTCTCTAGAATCTCAAACGGACCTACAAACCTCGGAGCCAACTTGCCCTTATTACCGAACCTTTTAATCCCCGTCCTCGGAGAGACCTTCAAGAACACAAAGTCACCAACCCGAAAAGATAAATCCCGTCTTCTATTGTCGGCGTAGCTTTTCTGTCTACTCCGAGCCGTCTTCAATCTATCCCGAATCACCTTGATCGTCTCCGTAGAATCCCTAACCAAATCCAGGCCCCAAAGTCTCGCTTCACCAACCTCGTCCCAACACATCGGAGACCGACACTTCCTACCATACAACGCTTCATACGGAGCCATCTCAATACTAGATCGATAAGCGTTGTTGTAAGCAAACTCGACTAACGGTAGATGATCCTCCCAAGATAATTGGAAATCCATCACACAAGCTCGTAACATATCCTCAAGTATCTGAATAGTTCTCTCGGACTGACCGTCGGTTTGAGGATGAAACGCGGTACTAAAACACAACTTAGAACCCAATGCTTCATGCAATGCTCTCCAAAATCTAGATGTAAACCTCGGATCTACATCGGACACAATACTAACCGGAACCCCGTGAAGTCTCACAATCTCCTTCAAATACAACTGGGCTAACTTCTCTAACGAAAACTTAGTTGACACCGGAAGAAAATGAGCCGACTTCGTCAACCGATCCACAATAACCCATATAGCATCCATCTTCTTCGCGGTAAGAGGTAGACCCGAAACAAAATCCATCGAGATCCCTTCCCATTTCCACTCCGGAATATCCAATGGTTGAAGTAGTCCCGCCGGTCTTTGATGTTACGCCTTAATGCGGTGACAAGTCAAACACTTAGAAACATAATCCGCTATTTCCCTCTTCATACCATTCCACCAATACCCACGCTTCAAGTCTTGATACATTTTGGTACTTCCCGGATGAATCGCAAACTTGGACTTATGGCCATCCTCTAAAACACGCTTCTTGATTTCCGGCGATGACGGAACGCAAATTCTCCCTTGGAAAGTTAAAATCCCATCTCTATTCAAAGCAAACTCCCCGGTTTTCCCATCTTGCACTTGATCTAAAATCTTCTTCAACTCCGGATCACCTTGTTGAGCTTCCTTCAAATCCCCATACAAAGTCGGAACGGCTCTAACATTCGCAATAATTACTTCACTCTTCAATTCTCGGGAACCCAAAGCTGTCAAATACGCCTTTCGGCTAATCGCATCGGCCACCACATTGGCCTTCCCCGGATGATAAGAAATTATACAATCGAAATCTTTCAAAAACTCAAGCCATCTCCTCTGTCGGTTGTTCAACTCCTTTTGGGTGAATAAGTACTTCAAACTCTTATGATCGGTGAAAATCTCGAATTTCGCCCCATAAAGGTAGTGCTTCCACTTATGCAACGCAAATACAATCGCCGCCAATTCCATATCATGAGTAGGGTAATTCTGTTCCGCCGGTGATAACTTCCTAGAGGCATACGCAATAACCTTTCCATTTTGCATCAACACACATCCCAAACCCGCCTTCGAGGCATCACTATAGATCACAAAATTCTCACAACCATCCGGAAGGGTAAGAATAGGAGCCGTTGTCAATCTCTTCTTCAATTCATCAAAGCTTGCTTCACACTTGGAATCCCATACAAACGATACATCTTTCCGAGTCAACCTAGTCAACGGGGTCGCAATCCGAGAAAACCCCTCAATGAACCTCCGATAATACCCCGCCAAACCAAGAAAACTACGGACCTCGGTCACAGTCGAAGGTTGCTTCCAATTAACCACGGCCTCAATCTTTGAAGGATCAACGGAAATTCCCGAACTCGACACAACATGCCCCAAGAAAGAAATCTGCTCAAGCCAAAACTCGCACTTACTGAACTTAGCATACAACTGCTTCTCACGAAGAACGGACAAGACAATCCTCAAATGATTCTCATGCTCTTCCCGGGACTTAGAATACACAAGAATATCATCAATAAAGACCACCACAAAACTATCAAGATAAGGCTTGAAAACACGGTTCATCATATCCATAAATACGGTACAGGAGCATTAGTTAACCCAAACGGCATCACAACAAACTCATAATGACCATATCTAGTTCGAAAAAGCTGTCTTAGCAACATCATCCGGTCTAATCTTCAACTGATGGTATCCGCTTCTCAAATCAAGCTTTGAGTAGATAACGGAACCTTGGAGTTGGTCAAACAAATCATCTATATGCGGGAGAGGATACTTATTCTTAATGGTGGCTTGGTTCAACAAATGATAGTCAATGCACAATCGTAAGGTACCATCCTTCTTCCTAACAAACAAGACCGGTGCTCCCCACGGAGACACACTAGGACGAATAAAACCTCGGTCTAACAATTCTTGCAATTGGACCTTCAACTCTTTTAACTCGGCCGGAGCCATTCTATAGGGTGCTTTAGAGATAGGTGCGGTACCGGGCACTAAGTCAATACAAAACTCTATCTCACGATCCGGAGGCATAGAGTACTCGCTAGAAAACACATCACTAAATTCATTAACAACCGTAACATGAGCTAACTCGGGAGACTTCTTATTGGAATCTACCACATAAGCCAAGTAACCCGTACACCCCTTAGATAGCATCTTCCTAGCCTTTAAAGCAGAGATAACATGTAAACCGAACATAGATCTATCCGCATCAAATACAAAAGTAGGCATATCAGGCATAGCAAATGAGACTCGCTTTCTACGACAGTCTACCATAGCATGACACTGACTCAACCAATCCATCCCAAGGATCACATCAAAATCACGGATTGGTAACTCGACCAAATCCACCGGCAATACATGCCCACATATAGTCACATCACAACCACGATATATCAAAGAAGATTCAAGGCTCTCTCCCATAGGAGTAGAGACCTCCAACACATAAGGCATAGATTCGGGCAAGATATGTAATGAGAATGCAAATGCGATGCCACAAATGAATGGGAAGACCCGGGATCTATAAGAATGCGGGCCTTAACTCCTGAGACAGGAACTATACCTCTAATGACGGCATTAGGATCGACCTCTCCTCGACCCAAAGCAAACACACGACCTTGGACTCTATCCTTAGGTTTCCCATCAACATCTCTCTTCACACCACTACCTTGTCCTCCAAATCCGGTACCGAGCTTGCTTATTCGTAACTTGGGGCAATTCCTCCTAAAATGGCCTGCCGACCCACACTCCAAACACTTTCCTTGTTTGCTCCAACACTTGTCCTCCGAATGCCCTAGTTTCTTGCAAAACCCACATGTTGTCCCAAACTGACCCGGAGTCGCACGATTTGCCGGAGTCGCCACATTTCCTCCTCGATTTGCTCCCGGAGTAAATGTCCTCTACCGCACCCTATTCCGTCCCGAACCTTGACCTTGGAACCTATTTCTGTTTCCACCTTCATTTCTACCACGATGCTCCTCTATGTCATTCTCAATCCGATACGCCATATTCACTGCTGCTTGGAAGTTGGCGAAGTTATGCGTCAACAACTGCTTCAGGAACTCAACCCTTAAACCTTTCACAAACCGGTAGACTCGCCTCTCCTCATCTCGGCACCAAATGAGGACAATATCGGGCCAACTCATGAACTTTGCCGAATCTGCGCTATCGTCATGGTCCCTTGCTCCAGTTTGAAACTCGCCTTCCTTCTTATCTCTAGTAACCATTGGCACGAAGTGATCCGGAACTTGCGGGTGAAGTTCTCCCAAGTCTGCGGTGTCAAATCCCGGTCCCAACCATCCTTCACTACACTGCCACCGGTGCTCATTGGTCCCTCCAACTTGAAAACGGCACATCTCACCTTCTCCGCATCCGAACTCTCCATAGCTGCAAAAATCTTATTCATAGCCTCAAGCCACCTCTCAGCCTTCGTCGGATCCGGATCTCCGTTGAAGCTAGGAGGAGACATCTTCACGAACTTCTCTAGACCATGCGCCCTTGTCGCCTTCTTGCTTTGTTGCCTACCACGATTCAAATTACGAGTTGCCATATCTTTGAAGAAACCCTCGGAACATATCCATCATCTCGGCATTCGGATTACCAACACCACCCAAACCCAGATTCGGATCACCATCATTTCCCGCCATAACAACAAACTCCTGCATTAAACACTCGACGTCAGTTATCACACACTCTCACTCAGCTAGACTCTATCCGAGAATTCTAACCGAGCTCGTACCAGCTGTGAGGACCCCGACCCGGAACCTACACGTGTCCCGAGTTGGAGCGTCCTCAAACTAACCCAAAAACACTAAACTTTTAAAACTTTTGCCTTGACTTTCAAACATGAACATTAATAATATAACATTTCGAAATAACTCCACTCAACTCCACATCGGAGGAGGAGATAACTAACTTTGAAAACGATCAACTGTTTAGTTACAAAGATATTGGTTTTTAACGTAGAAAGATAAAGTTTATAATTACAAACACCCAAAAAGAATTATGACAAAATCATTTCTACGCCAACCTAACGTACCCCGACAATATCCCAAAATGCTCACAGCCAAACTCCTTTCCGTCCTTACTTGGGCGGTCCTCCTTTCTCGGGATCTAAAACAGTAAAGGGAGAGGGGTGAGAATAAATCTCAGCAAGCTATTATGGATGCAGCAATATGCCAAATAAATGCAACATATAACAAGTCACACATAACACATTGGGAAAGCTGTAAACACATTCCATTACCTTGGTTTACCTTTTCCCGTCTGAACAGTAGTCGTACAACATTGGTTATAATAATAATCCAATCTTACAGTGAGCTGCTTAAGCAATACTCACGTCTTATAAGACCCATTTTTCAGGGAACCAAATAAGACAGTAGCAACTCTGTAAGGCTTTTGGCTCAATACAGACGCTATAACCCCAACCTGTGGCCACAGGAGGGGACGGTCACAGATATAACATAATCCGATCACATTAGGTCACACTTCCATAATTGATCGTGATACATTATACCCCCAACGTCAGCTGACTCACACATATCAAGCACATAATAGATACTTGAATAAAATCCACAAAAAGGGATAAACAATAGCCACATGGTAATATATACTCATGCCCAACAATATTAAAGTGTAACAATTTATGAATACACTAAACAATACCAACAACAATATATATAACATCAAGTAAGGAAATGAGGGATCGTAAACCTACCCTACAAATTCCATATACGAGGATACAAGACCTAAATGAAGGTTCAAGTTCAATTACTAAGTGGGAGTCACCCTTTTTAAGTGGCCAAACAACTTGCCAAACGATCCTTGTTTAAATTAAGAAAAACTGGTTCAGGGTCTTCGGCGACCGCCCTTACACTTGGGCGACCGCCCAAGTGGACCTCAAAAGAAATTATGGTTTCTGCCCTCTTGGGCGACCGCCCTTAACCACTTGGGCGACCGCCCAAGTGGATTTTCAAAAGACAATCACCTACTGCCAAGGTGGGCGGCCGCTCTGCCCCCCTTGGGCGACCGCCCATGCCTCCAAACACCCTCTTCGCTTTTTGACCCTTTTTAACCTTAGTTCTCATTTACCTCTACCATGGCTTCCCCAAGGACACCAAAGACTACCTTCATCTTACCAAGTCCCAAACAACATGTAAACTCAAAATCAAATAATCCTAGATCATTTATCTATACCCATTCTACCCATTTCAAACCCTTTTTACAAGATCTTCCATGAACCCTAACTTCAATGATTCCATTTTCCCAACATTTAACTCTCCTAAAGTTTCCAAAGCAAGAACCAAGCATCACAAGAACAAGAAGAACATCAAGGAGAGTATGAACAATTAAAAGAAGGAAGTCATAACAACTTACTTGGATTTTATAAGGAAGATTGATCTTGATGGGTTCCTCTAGGTGATTCAACTTCAATGGTGCTCTAAAACTTGATTTTTGGTGAAGAAATGCTTGGCTTCAAGGTTTGGTGCTTGGAGCTTCCATGGGAGTTCTTCTAAGGCTTTCTCTAGTATCAATTAGGATGAATGGAGGAGAAGGAGGGGAAGGGAGTAAGAGAGGTGAGGGAGGGGGGACACTTGGCAAGGGAGGAAGGACTCTACAAAATGGCCCCCCATGGGAAATTAGCAAGGCTTTCACCCACCCATTTTAAATTAAAATAAATCTTATCCCATTAATTCATCCTACTCATTTAACCTCCCTACACTATTTATCATATTTCCATTTATTATTATTTCCCCTAGTTCTTTATTTAATGTCCAATAAATTCTTATAAGGTCCTAAATTTACTTTTCACCCAATTTATCTTAATTTAGAATTTTAAAGACATAATTGAACACATAAAGCTAGCATGAATATTAAAAGCATATAATTAAATATTAAAAATGAGTGCCTAGGGTTGGGGTCGTCACAGTTTGACCCGATGGAGTTGTGATATCCTAGCATCGGCATCCCTCTGCTGTGCCATGCGAACACTGACCTCCACGTCCATCATTGACATTGTATCATCAAAGAAGATAGCTGGTATTGTGGCTGGACATGGTAATTCTGACACACATTTGAACTGTTCCATAGAAATCATGCAGCACAGATCAAATAGCTGTTTATGGTGTAAACCTATCGTTTGCCAGGAATTATTAAATGTTTGACTATATCTCGAGTTTGCTGTATTTGTTTCTCACTGCATTTAAGATGCCACCACTTTTTCTACTCATTTTCCAATCATGTACAGCACAATCACTCTATTCGGTTCCAAGTATAAAATGTTATTGGAGAGAGGACTACTTATTCAATAGCTTAAATTTTTTATCAATCAATAAGTCCATAAATCCTAATCGCGTGCCAAAAGATTTAGAGTAATGGAAATTATAGAACTGTGTGATTAGTGGGGTTTACTAGAGAGGCAATCAATTGTTTCTTTAGTCGTGTTTGGTTACTATTGAGGAGCTTCACCTATCCTCCCCCAACCAGTCAACCACCACCCACTAGAGAGAAAGAATGAAAAGAAGTAAGCATTGACTGGCAATAAGATGGTGATATTCTGATAAACTCACCAATTGGACCATTTCTCGATATACTTTTTGATCGGAATGTGAACAGGCTTCTGAGCCATATGATGCTAGAGTTTTCCACTAATTGAAAAGGGGATAAGCTTCCTAACCAGTTCAAGCTATTGTTTTAGTATATATAAGATGGAGTGAAAAGGGGATAAGCCTCCTTGACTTCATAAACAAAGTGGTGCGTTTCAGGTGGTTGTATTACTATCAATCAAGCTGCTAAACCAATATATAAAAGGTAGCCAAAACATCTAAATTTGTTTAACAATAGAAATGTCCCCGACAATCCTCTTCCTGAGGTGAACTGAAAATGAATTTTCAAGAGAAAAGTTATAGTTAAGAACTTCAGATACCCATACCAAATTCAATGTGCTTCTCCAATTTCCTAAGCAAACAATTCCATAGATGTGGTATTGATTCATATTTGCTGTTGTCTGGTAGTCCTAGGGTTCACTGTGTGAAGTGCGTGTGTCGACTGTAGAGAGAAGGAGAAACGAGGAGAAGGCTACGGATCGGAGACGAATTAAGTCGGGGAAATGGGGATCGACGTAGATGTGGACGGGATTGAAGATGGAGTCGAGTTGTTAGAGAGAGAGAGAGAGACAGAGAGAGAGAGAGAGGATGAATACGTTTACACAGAGAAAGGGGAAAAAGAGGTCTCAAAAACATTTTAATTTTTAATTTTGTTTTCAATTATATTTAAATCCTATTACAACGTTTCATTCCAAAACGTTGTTGACAATCACAACCATTTAACAACGTTTATTTTAAAAACGTTGCAAAAAACCTTTTAATTTTTAATTTTTTTTTTCAATTATATTTAAATCCTATTACAACGTTTCATTCCAAAACGTTGTTGACAATCACAACCAATTAACAACGTTTATTTTAAAAACGTTGTCAAAAACCATTTAATATTTTAAATTTGTTTTCAATTATATTTAAATCCTATTACAACGTTTCATTTCAAAACGTTGTTGACAAACACAACCATTTAACAACGTTTATTTTAAAAACGTTATCAAAAACCATTTAATTTTTTTATTTTTTTTTTCAATTATATTTAAATCCTATTGCAACGTTTCATTCCAAAACGTTGTTGACAATCACAACGTTTTACCTTTAAATATGGTTAATAGGTACAACGTTTTAGTAAAAAACGTTGCAGTCAAACCATTTAACAATGTTTATTTTAAAAACGTTGTCATACACCAATTACCACAACATTTATGGACAAAACGTTGTCTTTAGCAGACCAATAACAACATTCTTTATAAAACGTTGTTAATGATCAGATTTGTTGTAGTATTTTCTATTAAAAAAAAATAAAAAACCGTTAAACCGTCGATTCGGAATCGGAACAGTGAACCGTAAGTTCACGGTTCGGTTCCGATTTCCCCTTTTCCGAATCCGAAACCAGAACCGGCGATTTTGAACCGGAACTGAAACCGTAATCGGTCATCCTAATTGAATCATGTGATCTTTAATGATAATTACAATCAAAATTCATTTGTTAAAAATTGTATATTACTACATGTATTAGAACTTATAAAAATGAAAAATTGTATATTATCACATGTGATTAAAAGTAATAATATTTATTTGTATTAAAATAATTGTTCTGACAAAACATTTTCATAAAAAATGAAACATTTTGTCAAAGTATTTCCCTTGTCTCATAATAATCATAATAATAAAGGACACAAATTTTTATTTTTGGTTGTCACATTGAAGTTTCTTTACCCAAAATTGATTCAAAATGAAAATTTTATAATAATTTTTGTTGAATGAAACCTACGTGCCATACCCACAACAAATATTTACTCACTGTTTTATTATTTTTTATTTTTATTTTTATTCTTATTCTTATTCTTATTCTTATTCATTTTTATTTTTCATTTTTAAAATAAAGAATTTATTATTAAATAAATAACTATACTAATTTTTATATTTTTAATTGATTAAACAATATATTTCGTTAGTTATTTTATATTAAACTCTTCTAATTTTTAGGTTAAAAACTATAATAACCCTCACATGCACATGATAATTTCGTTAATTTTTCTAGTGTTCGTTAGTGTCAGTGTACAAAGTAGGACAATTTGAAAGTTTAAGTATCAAACAGATCGATTTTTTAAATGTGAATGCAAAGTGAAAATCAAGGAAGATAAACATATTTTGGCCTTATCAATATTTTAAATGATATTTCCTTAAGGCGCATGCATATACTTTCACTTTTGTATTTTTATTATGGGTCATATCCAAAGGCCCGCCCCCAACATCTTTGGAAAGGGCTCCTCCAGGAACATTGGAAAGACATTTTATTTTGGGACAAAAAAAAATATACTTCCTCCGTTTCATATAAGTGTTTAGTTTGACTATACACGAGATTAAGAAAAATTAAGTATGAGAAAGAAAGTGAGTAGAAAGTTTTTATTATGAGAATAATAAATGGTCTTAATATCCATTTTAATTAATAAAACAACTAATAACCTTATAAAAAAGAAAATAAAAACCTTATCTTATTCATTCTGGTGGTGCAGAGGGAGTAATAAATGTAACTCTATTTTATTGAAATAAGAGTTAACCCGATACATGCATAGAAAAACAAGCATATAATCAGATGAATTAAAAACAAAAATATAAACAACATTAAGATTCACAATACATCAAAATCCAAGTGGTCAACTATGTATTTGAAGCAATCCCTACTTGTAACCAAGAGGAAGATTCTCCATCCAAGTCAATATTCTTCAAGTCTTTTAATTTTTCTATATTTTCCTTCCTACTTTCTTCCTTAATGCTAAAATCACCCATGGCCTCACCACTTCCCCTTGGAGTTTTTGGTACATAAGCTCGTGAATCGGCTTCATCGCGAGCTAAGTTATTAGACATAAGGGAGAAACTCAAGTCAACATCTTCGGGCTTTCGAATCGTTGGCTTCTTAAAGACTAATTTTGGCTCTTCAACTTGTTTTTCATGTAAGTTATTAGATGAGAGCCAATGACATCTCTTATGTCCTCCTAAAGCTTGTCCCGATGAGAAAACCCTAAAACATATTGAGCATTCATGCAATTTCTCTTTTCGTTTTGAATGACAATCCCATGGCGCTCGCCTTGCAGCCTCAAGGACAGGACCGTCTTTTTTACACCATGCGGCTTCTGAATAATGATAATGGTTGTTGGAAGAAGGAGATAGAAACTCTTCATTCGTGTTCATCCCTTCTTCGTCTTTGGTTAGATTATCAAAACTCGAAGCAAAACAACCTTTGACATTCTTATGACTTGCTCTATGCCCTCCTAATGCTTGGTGGGAGTTGAAAACTTTCTTACAGCCTTTGCATTGAAAACCACCTTTTGCAACAACTTTTTCTTCCTCCTTATTACTAGGAAAAATGAATGGAGTACTAGATAACATGACTAAACAATTTGCGAGCTCTTCTTCTTCTTTGCTCGAAGCACAACTTTCATCGTTATCGCCATATTTCAAAGGCGGTGGGGCCCATGATATGGGCATTACCATTTCGTTTGTGGGAAATTTCCCATTTTCATTATGATCGGGCCATGTTAAGGACATTTTGTCGCAAGCTTCACGTGCCTTACAGCTCAAGAAACGATTTGCAGTGGTGCGGAGGAAGTATGAATGCTTGTTGTTGCCATCGCTCATCATCTTGTCTTCAAAGGGTGGATCTTCGTAGTTACGAGTATCCACAAGGCCATGAGCTCTCATGTGGCCTCCTAAAGCTTCTCCACACGCGAATCCCCTTCCACATACTTTGCAATAATGCATAGTACTCGATTGTTCATAATCGTCTTCAACGATTTCCATTTCAGAGAGAGAGAGAGAGAGAAAAAATTGGGAGAGTTTGGTTAAGTGAATTAGAACATAAGAGTGGTGTTGTATGAAATGATCGATTTGCTCTAGTGAGGATGAATTAGGGTGAATAGTCTATACATAGTGGGTGGTTAAGGGATGTTTGAGGTTTCTTAGGAGTGGGAAAGTCCTTGTTTGTAGTTAAATTAGTTGCTTGTGGATAAGATACAGAGAGATAAATGGAGAGAGATAGATGGAGAGAGAGAGAGAGAGAGAGTGTGTGAGAGTGAGTGCATGGGAGAAGTGGATGGTAAATATGTTTAAGTGGTAAAGAGACTTCTACGACTTATGTTGAGGTAAACTCTTTTATTACATGTTTTATGGTACGTAGGATATCCTATTTTTTAGTTAATGTTTGTTATGCCTTTGAGAGAGAGAGAGAGAGAGAGAGAGAGAGAGAGAGAGAGAGAGAGAGAGAGAGAGAGAGAGAGAGAGAGAGAGAGAGAGAGATTTGAAAAGTGGATTATTTTAATTATTAAGCTTAATGGATGTCTCAAAAAAAAAAAAAAAAGTTTAATGGACAGTAGGTTTCGGTTAAAGTTAGTTGAAAGCCTCTTTAACTTGGCGCCGATTTTTACTCTCCAATAAACATTTTCTATTTCAAAGGAGAAAGAAAAGGGAAGGAAAACATGCCCCAAATGGGCCACTTCCTCTAAGGTATATGCAGAGAAATTAAAATCTAATGCAATGCATGTAGCACACATCAAATCTAAAATTTTACATACACTCTTCGCCTTTTTATAATTGATTTATAAGAGTATTTCATCTTTTATAAATGACTTATAAGACTTTTTTGTCTTTTATAATTGACTTATAAAATATTTTTTTCAAAAAAAAAAAACAAAAATTTCAATAGTAAAACTAATTAATCTCATAATTTACACATTACAATTCTTATAGCTGAATTATAATACCAATTTCCTTTTATAACTATTTCATCTCTTATAATTGATTTATAAAATAAAAAAAAATCAACAAAAAAATAATAATTTCAATAACAACGATGATTTAATCTCAAAATTTAAACATTACAACTTTTATAACTTAACTATAAGACCAAATAATCTCTTATAATTGACTTATAAGACAATTTTTTAAACAAAAAAAAAAACAGTTCACCTCTTATAATCAAAGTATAAAAGTCACTTTTTCATTTTTTTTTCACAAAAATAAAATTAAATATATAATATTTTATCAATTTTGACTCTCATATTCGATCAACAACAATTAGCTATTATAACTGACTTATAAGACTATTTCATCTTTTATAAATGACTTACAAGACTAATTTGTCTTTTATATTGACTTATAATACAAAATTTTTCAACAAAAAAAATCATAATTTCAATAACAACAACGAATTAATCTCATAATTTACACATTACAACTCTTATATCTGAATTATAAAATCAACTTGCCTCTTATAACTATTTCGTCTTTTATAACTGACTTATAAGAAACGAAGAAAAAGGATACTAAATCTATGCCGATCAGAGAAAGAGTGCGTGTGTGTGTGTGTGTGTGTTTAGATGGAGAAAGAGAATTCTTTTAGGCATTTATTCAATATCAATGCCTAAAAGGAAAAGAATCCTTTTAGGCATTGATATTTAATAAATTTCACCAGAAAGATACGATTCATCAATATCCATGAAGCCTCTTAGTTGCATTATAAACATATAGCACCCTTGAAGAACAAATACAACACCTTAATGGAGATGACAGAGGAGAAATAACTAAAATTCATTTGTTATATGAATCAGGGCCGGTCCTGTGAGATTTGGGGCCCTAGGCTAGTTATTTTTTCGTGGCCCTTAAATTTCACCAAAGGCAACAGTATGTCATCCTCGAGTCTTTACTTCTCTCTTCATTTTTTCTTCTCATGTTGTTCTTTCTATTAATTTTTTCTATTAGGTCTATTTATGACTTTCATAAGTTTTAGAAAGTTTGAACCTTTAATTAAATTGTAGACTAACAACGAGAATTGAAGAATTTTATTAATGAAGACACTGATTTCGAACTTGGACAATTGGATTTGGTATATAAATTGAGTTGGGATAATTGCAAAAAAAAAAAAAAAAAAAAGACATAATGCAATAATTTTTATAATAACTATAAGGGATTTAAAGAAAGTTTTACTAAAATTTTAGTGATAAATGCCAATAAAGTAATGATATATTTCAATAATGTTGAACTATTTCATTAAACTTTATTCTTTCAAAAAAAAAAATCATTAAACTTTATTTTAAAACAAAAATAAGATTTGGTGATTAATTGAAGGAAAGCATAACTAATTAGGGGAATAGAGGAGAGAGAAAAAGCTGTCTAGAGAGAGAATAAGAAAGGCGAAGAGAGGAGGGAAAAAATTGAAAAAATTGTCTGTAGGAGATTTCGAACATGGGTTAAACCAGTAAAGAGTGCACAAGAAGGACTTTAAACTGACCTCCTTAACCACCAGGACAATAACAACTTCTATTATAAAGATTAGTGTTATATATATATATATATATATATATATATATATATATATATATATATATATATATATTTAAAATTTGAGGCCCCAAAATCGACTAAAATTTCGGAGGTCCTAGGCGACCGCCTCACTCATCTTACGGTATTACGGTAGGGCCGGCCCTGATATGAATTGACTGCATATAGAAGGATAAAATGAAAGGTGTGACAAACTCTTTATAACCTTAATGGAATCTCCTTTCTAAAACATGAGTTCAATGCTGCTCCCATCCCACGCCATATTGAAGCAAACTCAACAGCAATGTACCGAATTGATGAGAAAGAAAAGAGTCGGCTGCAGTCCCAAGTATGATAAAAGTAAACTTAATTAACATACAATGAGATATAAAAAGATGTACTTACCCTCCCCCAAGTATTACAACGCGCTTGGGTAACTCTTCCAAGCTCAAAGCCTCATCAGAGGTTATAGCCAACTCCTAAAGTACCCAAGGGAGAGGAATAAAATGACGTGAGGGAAGAGGGGGAGCATAGGGGTTTCTTGGGAGTTATAATTTGAGAAGAACTATTTATTTGAGGCACTACAAGAAAACTGTCAAATAGCGACGGATATTAACAACGAAAAAAAATCCGTCGGCATTAGCGACAGAATAGCGACGGATCTCCGACAAAAACGCAACAAAATGTCTACGACAAAAATACCGACCGTTTTAACGACGGATATAGCGACAAAATTCATTTCGTTGCTAATCCGACGTAATAATGGCGCAAAAAAAATGCGGGTATTTTTTCCGACAACCTACCGACGGATTAACGATGGATATAAAAAAAGATTTAACGAGGGATTTGTTATGTCGTTATTAAAATTAAAAATTAAAAAAAAATTCTTTTGCATTTGGCGACAGATTTAACGGCGGATATCAAAAAGATTTAACGAGGGATGTGTTCTGTCGCTATTTAAATTAAAAATTAAGAAAATATTTGTTATTTTACATTTGGCGACGGATTAACGACGGATATCAAAATTGATTTAACGAGGGATTTGTTCTGTTGCTATTAAAATTAAAAATTAAAAAAAAATCTTTTGCATTTGGCGACGGATTTAATGACGGATATCAAAAAAATTTAACGAGGGATGTGTTCTGTCGCTATTTAAATTAAAAATTAAGAAAATATTTTTCTTTTACATTTGGCGACGGATATCAAAAATGATTTAACGAGGGATTTGTTCTGTCGCTATTAAAATTAAAAATAAAAAAAATTCTTTTGCATTTGACGACGGATTTAACAACGGGTATCAAAAAAAATTAACGAGGGATGTTTTCTGTCGCTATATAAATTAAAAATTAAAAAAAGATAACTTGACGCGGTCGCCCTAACTCTTGGTGTGGCTGCCCTAACTCCTCGGCCTAAGTTTGTGCGGTCGCCCTAACTCTTGGTGCGGTCGCTCTATCTGCAAAATTTTACTAGTGAATGGCCTATTTTTTTGGGCGAAATTTTGGGGAAAATCCCTATTTTTTAAGTATGAACTGTAAGAGCATGACAACATTTTATCTGATGCAGATGGCGTGTCAGTTAACTTGTATTGATTTTTTTTTTGTTTTCTATTTTTCAGTCAGTTGGTTCAATGTTGACCCAGAAGAGTTACATCAAGCATTTTACTCCTTAGAAAACTGTAAAAGTTTCAATTCATGGTCTAATGATTGAAATTTTATTACTTAAAACGTTGTTCATTATTGATTTGCTACGCACACATGCTGAATTTAGATATAAAATGTGGATATTTTGAACGGAAATGAGGGAGTACATATCAATTGATGTCTGTCTGCGTGTGTATATTCTGACATTTCCTTTTTGGGAATGGACGTTGAAGGCAGAAGCATACAAATGAGGGCTGCAAAGGAGGAGGTACCTAGCGGGAATAAGAAAGTGAGTAATCTTACATTTAGGCATTCCATTTTTAACTGAAAGTCTATATTCAATATGTCCAAACATTTGAAGGGTTGGATAGTTTAAGATGATAATTGTTATTTTAACATTTAATTGGATAATAGTAGCTTGAAAACTCTTTATTCTTGAATATAATTCTTTCAAAAACTCTTTGTTCTTGAACATAATTCTTTGAGTATGACATTCAAAAGAGTTGGCTTTGATTGGAATAGAGTTAGTAGCAATCTTCCTTTTCTAATTAAAGGTAGTTTGATCATAGTTCCAAGACTTGTTATCATTATGGCTTGGTCGATTGAGATATTTTTGTTGTCTACTAGTCTCCCTATCCCTAGAACGAATGGACAATGCTAGGGGATTTATGTGATAAGCTGTAAGTGTGTACCTGTGTATCTGTTTTAAGACGACAACAACAATTTCTTATGGAATGGAATCTTAGGCAACTAAGAAAGAAAATGTTCTTAAAATAATTGTAGCCAAAATAAGAATTAATGATGGATTTTTGGTAACATAGGAAAGAGAAGAAAGGCATGAGAAAATCCGAAAGACGGTAAAAGTTGCACCAATAAGTGAAAATAACTGAAGTTCGCTCAAGATGGGTTGGACACATAGAATATCAACAACAGGCTGAGGGAAAGACCAGAGCTATTGTGGAAAACCATTTGATACATGAGTGTGGACCTTGCATTGGATCAAATAGAAAGACAAACTTGCAGCTTTTTCTACCACAGTTATAAGCTACTTTCTTGTTTCTCCTAGTAATTTAATCTTTATATTTCAGATAGATGTGGAAAAACTTGCTAGGTATCTTCCTTTACACCTAATTGCAAGGGTAATCTCGGTTGAAAGAGATGAAGAATCATTTAGATACTTGCTATGTGGATTTTATCTATTATATTCCTTATGTGATCAGGCATCTCGACACCCTACGCTTGAGCAGGTTAGTCAAATGTGCATAGCGTTTTGAGCAAGTTGATATGGTTTAACAGTGCACTTATATTAGGCCCACTTAGGAGTTTGTAGAACAATCATATTATTCTGAATGCATTGACCAGTCTAGCAGGGCCAAATCTGTTGTACTCCAAGCGAGGCCTTTTCCCCCTCGCACCCTAATATTATGTACACTTTAAATTGTCTATAGAACACAGAATGTGTATAACTAAGATGACAGTATAGTTATTATGCAATTGTCACCGGCTTAGCATGGATAAGACAAATTTTGGTTCTTACCTTTACTACCTTGCTCCCCCCACCTAAAATTACCCGGATTTGGCTCATGCGCGGGCCCCGGCATCTCGCATCGCTTGGTCGATTGAGGAGGTGTCTCGCTGTGTTTTCGTTCGTCGAGTCGCCACGCCGTTTTGATTTAGCCCAAAACATTGAAAAAAGGCTTAGTTTAAAAACTGTTGTTCTGTGATGAGATTTTTGAGTTCGGAGGTCAGATTACTCCTCGGGAAGGGCATAGTAAATGCGCACCCGAGTCGCCTCGTAAAAATAAGTCTTTCGATACCCCTTCTTTCTTTAAAAGTTGTGTGTGTGTATGTGCTTTTAAAAATGCATGCTGTATATAATGTATACATTGCACGCTATGTATTGTAATGTATTGAAATAGTGTTGGAAGGAAGCCTTACCAATGTTGGTTCATGTCTGTCTTCCGTTGGGGAATAGTGTTTGAGTGTTGAATAGTGTTTCGGGACGGACCGGGATTGCTTCGGGATGTGTCGGTGTCTGTGGACAGAGCTTCGGCGTGCCTCGGGATTGTCAGGTGTGTACTCGGGCAGAGTTTCGTCGTACGTTGGGATCGCAGGGATCGTTGACTGGACTCGGGCAGAGGTTCTTCGTGCGTTGGGATCGTCGGTTGTGCTCCGAAAGGGCCGGGACACCTTGGGATGGACCGGAATGACCCGGGATGTATTGGCAGGGCTTCGAAATGGATCAGCAAGGCTTCGGTATGTCTCGGGAGCATCTCGGGGCAGCTCGGGAGCATCTCGGGAGCGCTCGGTAGTACCACGAGGGGCCTCGAAATGCCCCGAAGGGAACCAAAAGGGACCGGGATTGCCCCGAAGGGTCTTAGAGGGACTTCCTGAAGGCTGGGAGAGAGAGAGAGGAGAAGAGGGAGGTGTGAGAAAAATGAGAGGGGGAACCCTCTATTTATAGGGTCCAGATTCTGGCAAGGTTTGTCGCACGACACTGGCAGCCATTACCAGTTTTTTGATTTTCCTTGATTTAAGGGAATATTGTGAACAAGGGGATTTTATAATTATGATGTCTGGAAGCAAAGTGGTCCGCACAGACAGTCATTGCTTTTCCAAATTTTCCGCGTGGACGTGGTGGTGTCCTGTGGGTGACCGTTTAGGTCGGTTGTGAGGACATGGTGGTGTCCTAAGGTGACCGTTTAGGTCAGTTGTGAGGACGTGGTGGTGTCCTACTGTGTGACTGTTTAGGTCAGTTGGCTGGACCCTTTGATAGGATTCTTACGTATCCCTAGCGGGAATCAAGCCTGATCGTGGTTTGGAGATCGTGTAATCGTGGGTGTATGCGAATGTGGTGGTGCACTGAGGTTTTGTGACCGCTAAGGTCGACTGTGAGGACATGGTGGTGTCCTAAGGTGACGCGACCGCCGAGGTCAATTGTGAGGACGTGGTGGCATTCTAAGGTGATGTGACCGTCGAGATCGATTGTGAGGGCGTGGTAGCGTCCTAAGGTGATGTGACCCCCGAGGTCGATTGTGAGGGCATGGTAGCGTCCTAAGGTGATGTGATCGCCGAGGTCGATTGTGAGGACGTGGTGGCATCCTAAGGTGATATGACCGCCGAGGTCGATTGTGAGGACATTGTTGCGTCCTAGGGTGAGGTGACCGCAGAGGTCGATTGTGAGGACGTTGTGGCGTCCCAGGGTGAGGTGACCGCCGAGGTCAGTTGTGAGGGCGTGGTGGCGTCCTAGGGTGATGTGACTGCCAAGGTCGATTATGAGGGCGTGGTGGCGTCCTAAGGTGATGTGACCGCAGAGGTCGATTGTGAGGACGTTGTGGCATCCTAGGGTGAGGTGACCTCCGAGGTCGATTGTGAGGGCGTGGTGGCATCCTAAGGTGAAGTGACCGCCGAGGTCGATTGAGAGGGCGTGGTGGCATCCTAAGGTTAGATGACCGCCGAGCTCGATTGTGAGGGCATGGTGGCATCCTAAGGTGAGGTGACCGCCGAGGTCGATTGTGAGGACGTGGTGGCGTCCTAAGGTTTATCTGCTGGGGATGTGTGGTCTTGTACGGGTTTTCAAGAATTCCCGTTTGAGTTTTTGTCCGCTGGGGAAGGGATTTTGGGCTTACTTTGATGGCCGGGTTTTTGTTTCGCGTTTTGTGTTTTAGGGGTTTTATTTGTGCCTTGAGAATTGTGCTTGAAGGTGTTTTGTGCCCTTTGTGTTTGTTTTACCGTTTAGTGGGCGAGGGTCGGACTTACGATGACAGTCGGTGTTAGTTTGGATGGGTGAAGGACCAAACTGCATTGAATCTGCTGAAAAAGGCCTTTGGACGGCCAGGGGCAAAGAATATAAGGGCAAAAGGGTAATCTCACCAGGAGACGCAAAGTGGTCCGCACGGATACACTTCCCTTGCAAAGTGGTCCGTGCGGATTGGTGGGGGAATTTAATTTCCCAAATCCAGATTCAGGTCTCAGCCACAAACAACAACTTCATTTTCCCATTCTGGTTCGAACGAGAGAGAGTGAGAGGGAGAGAAAAACTTGGTTGTGGTCAAAAATTTCCTAAGGGAATTCTTCCGGGTTGCTTGAATTGCTTGTCATGGCGGAAAGAATTAGACGGGGTCGTCGCCAAAGGAGCCAAGAGGCCATGGAGAGGAGATTGGATCTCCAAAGGAATTGCTGGTTTTGCTTGCGACTGTACCACGACACAAGGTTATTACCCAAGAAAAAACAACCCCCACTAGTGCTCTTTCTATCATCTATATCCCCTGCCCAATCAGAGTCACTAAAACCAACCAAGTTGGTATTAGTGTCTTTGGTGAACCAGATTTCTAATTCACTAGTCCCGGACACATACTTAATGATTTTCTTGACAGCATTTAGGTGAGAAATTTTAGGAGCAGACTGATATCTAGCATACACACCTACACTGGACATAATATCGGGACGACTGGCAGTAAGATAAAGAAGACTACCTATCATGGATCTATATAGAGTTGGTTCAAAATCCTCCCCTGCCTGATCTTTGGCTACCTTAAGGGATGATCACATATGTATTTTTGAGCTCTTTGCACTCTCCAATCCAAATCTTTTCACCAGAATTTTTGCATACTTGCTCTGAGAGATAAAGATTCCATCATCTGACTGTTTTACCTGCAATCCTAGGAAATAATTAAGTTCACACCTATCATGATCATCTCGAAAGTTGAAGTCATAGCCTCCACAAAATTTTGTAAACATGTTTTAGATGTGGATTCAAAAATTATGTCATCAACATAGATCTGAGCAATGACAAGCTCTTTATTTTCTCTTAGAATAAACAATGTCCTATCGACTTCACCTCTAAAAAATCCATATTCAATAAGAAAACTTGTTAGACGCCCATACCATGCACGAGGAGCTTGTTTCAAACCATGTAAGGCTTTATCAAGTCTGTATACATGGTCTGGGTGGAATGGGTCTTCAAACCCTTTAGGTTGCTCAACATAAATTTCTTTATCTAAGTACCCATTCAAGAAAGCCGCTTTAATATCCATTTGGTGTAATGTGATTTTAAGATAGCAGGCGATAGCAAGAAGAAGTCTTATTGACTTAATTCTGGCCACAGGTGCAAAAGTCTCGTCAAAGTTTTTTCCTTCCACTTCTGTATACCCTTGAGCCACAAAACGAGATTTATTCCGAACAATGTTAACCAATTCATTAGATTTTTTTTTGTAAATCCATTTAATTCCAATTATATTTGTATGTAAAGGACGTGGAACTAAACACCAAACCTCATTACGGGTAAATTGTTCAAGTTCTTCTTGCATAGCTTGTATCCAGAAATTATCCTTTAAAGTCTCAATCACATTTTTAGGCTCAAGAGCAGAAACGAAACAGGAGTGTTTTACCTCGAAGTATATGGAGGATATACACACATACCTTACCATATCTCTATAGTCAACTGGCTCCTTATTTTTTGTTCGAACCCCTTTATTAACATCACCAATTACCTGAGTAATAGGATGATAATTTCTAATTCTTGCTGGGGGATCTCTCCTGCCTTGCTGGTACACCAATCCATCTTCTTCTTCTGAGTCACTACTTTCAGCATTTCCAGCCACTTTTCTGTCCTCCAGTGTTGCCTCATGTGTTGCCATTTCAGGGGCAACACTCGGGGCAACACCCGAATTTGTGGCTGTACTGGTTGATCGAGTTTCTATTCCAGCTCGTTGTTCAACTTCTTCCAGCAATGTCAGAGGTATATCTTTGGCTGGTTCTCCTGTGGCACTCAAGTAATCATTAAATTCAATATTTACCGACTCTTGAATCACTTTTAACCTCAAATTATAAACTCGATAAGCATGACTGTTTTGAGAGTAGCCAAGAAAGATAGCTTTGTCACTCTTTGAATTTAGTTTTCCTAAATATTCCCGATCATTTAAAATATAACACGGACACCTAAACACGTGGAAATAGTGAACAGTAGGTTTCTTTCCATTTAAAATCTCATAGGGTGTCATAGTAGTACCGGGTCTTAAGAAAACTCTATTCGTAGTGTGACATGCTGTGTTTAGTGCTTCGGCCCAAAAACCTTTAGAAATATTTCTAGCAATTAGCATAACACGAGCCATCTCTAACAAAGTCCTATTTTTTCTTTCAGCAACACCATTTTGTTGTAGTGTTTCGGGTGCTGAAAATTCATGGTGTATCGTCTTTTTACTACAAAATGTAGAGAAGAAGATGTTTTCAAACTCTCTACCATGATCTGACCTTATTCAAAAAATAGGTGAACAAAACATGTTTTTGATTTTGGAAAATAAGTGTTTAAATTTATCAAAAGTTTCAGATTTTTCTCTTAAAAAATAGACCCATGTAAACCTAGAAAAATCATCAACTATAACATAAACATACTTCTTACCTCCCAAGCTTTCTACCTCAATAGGACCCATCAAGTCCATATGTAAAAGCTGAAAACAATGTGTTGTTCCTGAGTGTTGCTCATTGTGTTGTCCAACACTGTGAGCAACACGAGTCTGCTTACCTTTTTGGCAGTCACCACACAACATGGTGTCTTTGAGGTTTAATTTAGGAACACCTTTGACCTCATTGAGTTTGATAATCTTCTCAAGATTCCTATAGTGAGAATGACCTAACTTTTTGGTGAAAGTTGAATTTGTTTTTTCATGTGTTTTGGTGTATGTTTTAAACCAGTGGTCTTTGCAATTTATCGACGGACTTTTCCGTCGTTAAATTCATTTAATTTTTTTTCCATATTAGTGTTTACCGACGGACGGTCCTTCGATATTTGTTTCGGCCAAATTTGAACATTTTGACCTCTAAGACGATAATGGGACTCCATAGACTATGATGTTGTTAATCCAAGATGCAAAAGCAAAGATTTTAACGAGGAAAGCCCTTGAACAACTTGTTCGCCGGCATAAAACCTCCGAACAATGGAATTTTATTATTTCGGTGATGGTAGAGAGTAAAAAATAAAATGGGAAATACAATGTGTGTGTGTTTTTCCAGTGAGTGTGTGTATACATGGGTAGATCTAATGCTATTTAAACAATTATGATAGTAACGGTTGTAACGAGTCCAAGGTTTTCCACCTTTTTCTCCTTGAAATCCGTGAGAAGTTGAAGATGATTTGTTTGGTAAAACGAGTATTGAAGATCTTTGACCTGGTTTGTGGTAACGATCCCGAAAAAGTAGGGCATTGACAGTTTTAATTCGTATCAGTGTTGTATTGGCAAGTTGTTGTTTCAAGGTGTGGGGTCAGGATGTAGCGCCAAGTTGTAACATGCTGGAAGTGATTTTTTACCCCAAACAATTGCCCTCAAATTTTAAATTTTTAAAGAAGTTAAAAAATTTTAAATTTTAACCTCTTTCCTGCTGGCGCCCACGTTTCCCCTTATCTGGCGGCCTCCTAACGCGACAACTTCCAATACCTAGGGCTTAGGTATTTGAGTATGCCTAGGGTTCTTCAACCGTCAAGTCTCATCTTAATAATACTCCAGTTGATGTTTTCCTCTTTCTTCAACATTTGGCAAGCCTCAGAAGCGCCCTTCCCATTCCGGTGAGTCTCCATTTCTTTCAAAAGCCTTCTTAGGAAAACTAGAAAACTGGATGAAGTTGAAGTGGTGAAGGTGTCGAAGAAGGATGGTTATCATGCTGACAATGCGTTAGTGTGAATGTGTGCCCAAATTTTTGTGTTTGTTGGATTCACGCGAGTTTGAAGACATCCGGTTTAATTTAAAAAACGGAGTCGCCATGCCATTTTGATTACCTCAAAACTTTGAAAAAAAGGTTTTATGGGTTCGGATGTTAAGTTACCCCTTGGGAAGAACGGATCGTCGTTCACCCAAGGTGCCTTGACGGAGCAAGTCTCCCATGATTTCATTAATCGCGCTTGCTTGCGTGCTTTCTTGTGTGCATGTGTTTGAAAATAAGGAGGGAATGTCCCAAGTCGTCTTCCGGACGTACAAACCATTTGTCGGTTGTCGCTCGGGATTTCTTGGATTTTATGTATTCGGGATTATGATCCCGCCCTCATCTGGGACTTGTGATCATCGCATTTTTTAGACTTTAGGACTTGCGTGATCGAGAGAATGACTCTCTTTGTAGTCAAAGATGAGGTTCTTTAGAAAAGGAGGGTCCTTAGCCCATCAATCCTACACTTTAAGATGGTCGAGCTTGTATAGATGCTTCATACTCATCTTAAGTGATAATCGGAGATATAGGGTTCGAAGGTGTCCCTTTCTAAAGAGATTATGAAACCTTTATGGAAGGAACGATGTAAAGATAGGATCTTTTACACCGGTCCGTTCCGAGGTTACTAATGGGGGCATGGGGAAATGTATGTAAAAATGACATTTTTAATGAAAAGATGACATTTTTGGGTTGCAAATGATGCATTTGATTCAAAGAAATGATCTTTATTGCAAATGATGCATAAAGATATGATTTTTATGCAAATGATGCATTTTGTTGAAGAACTTGGCATTCATTATGCAAATGATGCATAAGGATTGCATTTTGAAAAGCATATGATGCTAGTTTATGGTAAAGACATGATCTTTAAAGCAAATGATGCATTTTGAAAAGATTTGATTTTTATATGCAAAGGATGCATAAAGATGACATTTTTATTGGAAAATGGGGGGTTTTAGGTGCAAAGGATGCACCTTTATGGGAAAAGACTACATTTTTATGACAAATGATGTCTAATGCATGCAAAAGGGGAAGGGGGAATATAAAGATGTGATCTTTAATCTACCAAGTCCCAAGCAATATAAAGACAATGCAATGAGCAATTTATAAAGCAATTAGGATGCGAGGTTAGGGCGTGCGAGGTTACCAATGGCTTCCTTCTTCTTTGGATGGAGCTAGGAGGAGAGGTTGATCTTGGATCTTCAAGGAGGAGGGAGGGAGCTTCTTGGCCTTCTTCTTCACCTTCTTGGATCTTCAACAGCCTTTTGGGAGTATTATGATTTTGAGGGTTGATTTTGTTGTGTCAATTGTGTGTGTTGAAATGGGTAGAGGAGGGCTCTATTTATAGGCAGTCTGGAAATCGCCAATGAGGCCGTGCGGCCAGGGACCTCCAGCTAATGCAGCCGTGCGGCATTATCCATTGTGACTCAGCATTTCTAGAACCATGCAAGGTGGCAAATTCTAGAAGGTTCTTCCTAATTAAGAAAAACGTGTTTCTTAATTAGGAAGGCTCCTCTTCAGCCTTTAATTAATTTGGGACTGTTCCGGAATATTTCCGGAACACTAGGAAGGTCCGGAGAATTACCGGAAAACTTACCGAAATTGCCGGGAAATTTAACCGGAAGGCATGAGCCAGATTTGGGTACTTACAGAAGCCCCTCGGCAACGTCACTTGCAAGAAGAGTGGGGTTGTCGATAGAAAAGGATCCGATCTGGCGAATGCCGAGACGGATTGGGAGACCGAGGTGGTCGAGTGGCTGAACCTCTTATGAAAGGCTACCTACGTATCCCGGAGGAATCAAGCCAGGCCGTAGTTCGGAATAGATCCGCTGAGGAATGAAGAAGAGAAAACTGGTCTCTTGCTGGGGAAATAGAAGAGAAAATGACCTAGGAGGTCAAGCAATTGATCCTACTGGGGATATGCTAGAAGTGACCGAGGTGGTCGGATAACAAAGTCTCTTATGAGAGACTAATTCATCACTGAGGAGTGACGGAGGAAAAGGGTGACCAAAGTGGTCGGATGGCTGGACCTTTTACAAAAGGCTACCTACGTATCCCGGAGGAATCAAGCCTTGATCGTAGTTCGAGCATCACTAGATAGTTAGGAACGATGTCTAGGATCCTTGAGGGTTTTGACAATTAATGGTGGTTGTCACCTGAGAAAACTAGAGCTTACGTCACTATCGAGAAGATAGAGGTAACTAAAGCTGGATGACGTTATTTCTTTATGACGGAAATAACGAAGACTAGAGCTTACGGCGCTATCTCTTTTTGACAGAGATAGAGGTAGCTAAAGCTGGATGACGTTATTTCTTTATGACGGAAATAACGAAGACTAAAGCTACTACGCGCTATCTCTTTGACAGAGATAGAGGTAGCTAAAGCTAGATGGCGTTATTTCTTTATGACGGAAATAACGAAGACTAAAGCTTACGGCGCTATCTCTTTTTGACAGAGATAGAGGTAGCTAAAGCTAGAAGAACTTAAGTATACTTCGCTATTCGTGATAGAGGTATCTTAAGTTAAGAAGAACTCGAGCATACGTCACTATCCGGGATAGAGGTAGCTTAAGTTAAGAGAACTTAGCATACGTCGCTATCCGGGATAGAGGTAAGCTTCAGCCTTAGAGTTTTGACAATTCGGAGGTTGTCACCTAGCATTATCCCGTTATAACGGAATTAACGGAGGCGACTGGGAAGAAAGCTTAATTGCTTAAGAGATAAGGGATATCTTCTGAAAAAGATGTTATCTTGGTTAAAAGATAACGGAAATTGCATGCCCAAGTGGAAGGTCCAGGGGCAGGATTGTAATTTTCTGCTCAGAGCGAATGAGGCCGCCCGGCATGAGATGGAGAAAAAGGAGCCGTACGACTAGAAGCCTATTTTTTCCAGATTATTTAAAATCAGATTTGAACGGGCCATTGGCATTGTGTTGCCGCCCAAGAACGCATAGAGAGAGAAGAGAGGAAGAGAATTTCGAAATTCTTTCAATCCCCTTGCTTCCCTTTGATTTGAGATGGATCCGGAGGGCAATCCTATACCGAGGCAAGCAAGAAGAAACATCTCGGCGGCCGCTCGGAGGAGGAGAAAGGAGCTCGTGCGAACGGAAAGAAAGTATGACTTTCTTACGCCTCCGTCGGAGCTTTACCCGGGGAGAAGAGAGCACAAATCGACGAAACCGCGTCCGGTTGGGGTAAGCATTCTTATTTGGCTCAATTCTGTCGATTTTGATTGAATTTTGAATGACTTAGGGCTTGACCCAAACTTAGGAATTTTCTAGGATTTTCCTAGGATTTTTGAATGATTTTGAGACATTGATGAATAACCTATGAGGCTAAGAACATGCAATGTGCAATTTGTTTGACAAAAATAATGGGAATGACCCACTTTTTCTCGCAAATAAAGTAAGAAATGATAATTGTCTAAAGTGAGACGGAGTTCTTGCATGTGCTAGAACTAGGTCAAAATTTTGAGAAAACATGATTTTGGAAGATGAAAAGGATTCATGCATGCCATTTTTGAAAGAATAATGCTTATGTGCAAAGAATTGTGAAAATTGTGATTTTGTGCTTTAGGAAAGCAATGGGACTTGACATGACGCGTTTCAAGTGATGAAAGATGCTTTTTTTTTTTTGATGCAAATGATGCTAGAAAAACTTTTTTTTGAATGCTTTTCTCTTGAAAATATGTGCACTTTTGTGAATATATGCATGCCTTTGAAAATGATGAAGGACTGACACACTTCTTTTTGTTGTGCTTGTCTACAGGAGAACAAGTCTAGAGGACCATCAGAGATTGCAGTCAAGCTTTGGCAGAGGATGCCGGATTTCGAGAAGAATGGGGTGAACCCCAAGGGTTTGGTGAGGGCTACCGGCCTGGATTCGTTCGTCGAGGCTATCGGCAGGGGTGTTCACATAACCTCTAAGAGCAAGGGCTTGGTCCAGGCCCTATCTGAGTTTTGGTGGGATAGCACACATAGCTTTCACCTGAGTTGGGGAGAGCTGACAGTGACTCCTGCCGATTTCACAGCTATTACTGGCCTACAGTTCACCGGGAGGCCCGTGACTTGGAGAGATCACATTACAGCTGAGGAATTCAGAGATTTGGTTTGATTTGAGTTGATTCCCAAGGGACTGGGTATGGAGACGCGGAATGTCGAGGTGGCAGTCCAGAACTGCATGCAGAACTTTGCTGCTAATGATGTGACTGCCCAGCAGCTGGCTAGAGCTTTTATGTGGTTGATGCTATCGGCCACCATCTTCACCAATTCTGGGACACTGGCCATGACTTGCCTCCTCGACTCTCTGGAGGATGTGGATGGGATAGGGACGGTCTCTTGGGGAGAGGCCGGATTGGCGGAGTTGTATTTCTCCTTGGATATGTACAGCCGGAACAAGGCTGCTTCAATGGACTGCTTCTCATTTGCCCTTGAGGTAGTCTCCTTTCTTTTCTCTTTTCTCTTTTCTGTCTTAAGACTTTTATGAGAGAGAGAATGACCTTTTTGATGTTTTGAACATGCAGGCCTGGTTTTGTGAGGTGATCGGGTTCTTCCCTTGGAACCAGCAGAGTGATATCACCATCTTCCCTGCTATGGTTCGCTGGAGGGGAGATGCGAGGGATAAGTTCACGGGAAAGACCCGGATCACTTTCGACTACAAAATGGTGAGGCCGGTCATCAACAGGGATGGGCACGACGGAGTGGACTTCTACCCTTGGGGCAGGTATCCGGAGATCTTCTTTGGGAGATGCCATTGAGGCGACTAGGCGAGAGGAGATGGCTTACCTGAGGCCGACATGTGATGTCATTTACTTGGGGACCATTTCTCGAGGCATGGCCATGTCCCTCCACTGGATGCCATTACTCCCCACGATCCTCCCGGCCACGGATGCTACAGCCCAGGGATTGGCCGGAAGGACGAGATTTCTAGGTACTGTGCAGGCATGGCTGCAGAGGAGTATTTCGACATGGACACCCCCTACGCTGTGTTTGTGAAGCAGCGCGAGGACGCCACGAAGCTAGTGAAGGCTGGCGGTCACTCGTGGATATGGGGAGGATGAGCCTGCGACCCGCCGATCCCTCCCGCGCATCCTGTCCTACGTGGTCCATGGAGTACCGAGGAGGATGAGGATACCTGTCCCCAGACGCTAGGGAGCCCCAAAGACACCTTGCCGCCCGACAAAGACTGTAAGTATACTTTTAGGGTCTTTCCCTTTTCGGCTTTCTTTGCTTTTTGCAAATTTGAGATTTTTCGAGATTTTTCGAGATTTTTCTCTTCTTTTCTCAGTTCCACTCGCACCTATGACAGATTGGTCGTGCATAGGGGCTGGAAGGACATGTGCCGGTCCCTTTTGAGAAAGCCGGCCTCGCGCTTTCAAAGGCAAGCTAGCTGGATGCACAGGAGCCCTGGGCGCAAGAGACGGCATGTCGGGGGCACGGCGTCTACCTCATCGGCCTCGGAGTACTCTTCCAAAGGCCATGCCTCGGGGCGGGGACCCAACCCGACATTCTCGGGAGCAACCGGGCTGAGTACGGGCACGATAATGTCCATTTGTCCGACGTGAGCGACTGTGAGGACTTGATGAGGGAGGCTAGCATTTACGAGCTGAGCAGTGATGAGGAGGAGGAAGAATCGGAGGCCTAGGAGGTCTCTAGAGTAGATTTGGAACAAAAACAAACAATGAACAATTTTTATGCACACTTTGTTTATTTTTTGCTTTATTCGCCGATGGGGCGAAGACAATGTACTTATGTTTTATTTACTTTTCTAATTTATGCTTTTTAAATTTGCATATTATCTGAGCCTTGGGGCGATTTTTTGCTTGGAATCTGGTCAAACCTGGGCCAAAATGATTTATAATGGTGTATAAATGCTTGAATGGCTTTTGGACATATTTTTGTACGGGTTTTGGTTGAAAAAGTGGGGTGAAAACTCCCTTGGGCAGCAACTTGGTTGCTGCAGAATTTTTTCTCGCGAGATGGCTAATGTAGCCGCCGTGCGGACAGTCCCTAGTGGCAAATGAAGCCGTGCGGCTCACGGTTCGTCTAACCGGTTATTTTACGAATAAAAGCAAGGCTTGGCCATTTCATTTCATTTTCAACTTAGACTTGTCCCAATTGTTCCCGAGCACATTTTGGACCTAAAAGCACCACCTTTGATCATTTTGCGATGGAGAAGCCCGTTCGATTGCAAAGGGGGAAGCGAGACCGTTTTACGTCCGATCTTCAATCTTGGGTGAGACACAACTTCCAATCTCATAGGGACTGCTTGATTCTTCCTTCAAGATCAAGTCTTTATGGCATTTGAGGGATCTCCCGCCCGATTGGGACCTTTTGAGAGCCGCAGCAAAGTTACAGGACGTCCGGAGACATGTTTACTGCTTTTCTTATAACGAGATTGTCCCGACGCATGAAGACTTCCGAGCCTTGATTGGGGGTCCCGAGATTGAGGCTATATCTATTCCGCTGATCGGAGACGTGCCGGTGGCGGTAAAGCTTGCATCTTTTACGCAGATTCCTTTGGGGAGGCCGAGAGGATGATGGTAGCCCGGACAGGATTGACCTTTCTGATATCCCGGGCAGGTTTGGGTCTCCATATATGGCTGCGACCACGGTGGCTATGGACGCATTTATCCTTTGCGTATTCTCTTCTTTGTTCACTCCTGAGTCCGTGGGGATCTGTCATAGTGGTCTCTTGGACATGGTTAGAGACTGCAAGGCCGGGAAGGATATTGTCCCGCCGGTTTTTTGGGGGAGACACTTCATGGGATTGACAGATGGCTCGGGTAGACCACTTCATGAGATCCGGGAGTCCATTCGTGCCGACCTTATGGCTGCGGGGAGAGGCTCGGGGCTTTGCCGGGGGCTTTGCCGACTCGGTGCCCTTGGGTGATTTCTCGAAGGGGGTGCACCGAGGCAACAGACCGAGTAGGCTGGGAGCCGACGATGGCTAGGCTATCCACTTCGGACATCCGTTGGTGGATTCCTCATTGGAGGTTGCGGACCGGGAGGATATTTCAGAGTCCTATCTTTGTGAGGGTTCCGTGATTACGCTGGTCATCCTTCTACATACCCCGCTTAGTATCCAGCAGTTTGGGGCTTTACAGAGCCATTGAGTGATTGGGAGGACATCCGGACCATGGAGGTGGTGTCATTGGATATGAGGGATCCAAACCGACTTCTCTTTCTTCTCGAGGGCTTGGACATATCTTTGCTTTCCCACCTGTGGCTATCTTCAGAGCGGGAAGAGCACCATCTTGACCACCGTCTACTTGGGACCAGTACGATAGGGAGATGGGAGCGACTCGGGTCATTACGGGAGAGACGTCGGAGGCTTTATTGGGAGCGGCGCGGACTCGAGTAGGACTCTCGAGGAGACCGAGGCTAAGGCGAGTCGCCATAACCGGTCGTGTGACTTGGTCGAGAGACATGGAGGCTCGGTACAAGAGGTTGTCCGAGGTCGCTCCTTTGGCTGAGGCTCGGAGGAGGAGGTGCGGACTCGTGCCTCGGTAGAGAGCACTTATTGACACGGGTTTGGTAGAGGCTCCAGTGAGGATACCGGAGGTCGGGATGAGGGATACCGACATCATAGATAAAAAGAGGAAGAAGACTCGACGTGGCCGAGGAAAAGGGAAAAAGACCAAAGAAGACTCAGCGAATGACGGCGACGGATCTTTTCTTAGGATTCCCTTATTGCCATTTTGCAAACACATTAGTTTATTTAGGCATTTTATTGTATTTTAGATCTTTGTAGCAGGGTTAAGCGAGCAGTCAAGAGGTAGACCGTGCTTGAACTCATCAAGAAGTTTTTAACTTGTAATGAACAAGAAATATTATCTTAAAAATTAATTGAGACACATTTCATGGAAATTCAAATGTCTTATTTATTGGGACCCGTTTTATGAAAACTGAAATACCCTTTATTATTTAGGACGCACTTCATGGAAGCTTGATTGTCCTTTTTATTGTTTAGGACGCATTTCATGGAAACTTAATCGTCCTTTTTATTGTTTAGACCGAACCATATATGGCTGCCTACGTTCCCCTTTTACAAGAAAGACTAAGGGGCTCAGGTCTTCGTAGTTCATTACGGTGAACTAATTTTTTATGTGCGGCCACTCGTTTTTGCCTAGACCGCCCTTTTTAGGGTTTTCAGCCTAGCTGGGCATTACTCTTTTTTGCACTAAGATTTTTTATGTGCAACCCTGTCTTTTGCCTAGACCGCCCTTTTTGGGGTTTTCAGTCTAGCTGGGTATTACTCTTTTTGCACTTTTTTTTATTTATATTTTTTTTTCTTTTTTTTTCTTTTTCTTTTAGACGTAGTATCTTTTGAGCTTATCACCGCTTATTTGGGTGGACAAAGGGATTGCCGTCCAGTGTCTGCCAAGCTTCATGGCTCCCTCCCGATAGTATCTTACGCACCACATAAGGGCCGATCCAAACGGGTTCCCATTTTCCCAGGGGTTGTCTGCGGTAGGGGGCTTCACTTTCAACACTAAGTCACCCTCTTTGATGTCTCGGCCTTGACCTTTTTATCAAACGCTCGGCCATCCGCCTCTGGTAGGCTCGGGTGTGTTCCATGGCTTTTAGCCTTCTCTCGTCAGCAGGGCTAACTCATCATGTCGGCCGCGCAACCATTCTACTTCATTGACACTGTTTTCCAGAGGACCCTTAATGACGGGATTTCCAACTCCACCGGTAGCACCGCTTCCATCCCGTATGTTAAGGCAAAAGGAGTTTCTCCTGTGGCTGTTCGGCAGATGTTACGTAGCCCCAGAGTGCCAAGTGCAGCTTTTCGGGCCAATCACGACCACGGGTGGCCATCTTCCTGATGATCCGTTCGAGCGTCTTATTAGCGGCTTCCACGGCTCCATTAGTCGAGGTGCATGCGGAGACGACTTGTGGCGAGTGATTCTGAATTCGACGGTAACCTATCGCGGTCCCTTCAAAGTGCGACCCATTATCGGAAATGATCTCGTTGGGCACCCCATATCTACACATTATGTTTTCTTTGATGAATTGGGCCACTTTTCTCGGAAGTGAGGACCTTGTAAGACTTGGCCTCTACCCACTTGGTGAAGTAGTCGATGGCTACTAGCACAAATTCATGCCCATTGCTTCTGGAGGCTATTTTCCCTATCACATCAATACCCCAAGTTGCAAACGGCCAAGGAGTCGTCATGCGATGCAGGTCATGAAGCGGGAGATGGTTGAGGTTGGCAAACCGCCGGCACTTGTCACATGCTCGGACGTGCTGGACACGATCTGTTTCCATGGAAATCCGGTAGTAACCCATTACGAGGATCACTTGCATCGGGTCTCTCGGCATTCATATGAGGACCGCGAGGACCATTGTGGACTTCGGTCATCAACTCTTTGGCCTTTTCTTGAGTGACGCACAAGAGGAGTGGTCCTTGGTATCGCTTCTTGTATAGGTTGCCTCCTAGAAAGACATAATGGGAGGCCAACCTTTTCGTGGCTTGCAAGCTCTTGGCTCGACACCTTCTTTTGGTCTACCTTCTTTGTCTCGAAAGCCGACTCTCCATCTTTGAGGAACCGGTAAATTTGATTGTACCGGGGTTCCTTTATAGGCTCGGGTCCCTGTGTCTACTTCACAATGAAGGTGGGGCTTCTCTTCTACCTACTCGGAAGGGTTTTACGGCTTTTCCCTCGGGGATCTCTACCAATGAGGCTAGAGTAGCTAGGGCATCTGCGAATCTGTTCTTTTCCCTTGGCAAGTAGTGGAAGGTCACTTCTCTGAACTGTCCAGTCAACTCCTCCATATGGGCATGATACCGCTGCAGGTTAGGGTCCACAGTCTTCCACTTGTTGGAAACCTGGTTGATGATCAGGGCTGAGTCTCCGTAAACTTCTAGATCCTTGACATTCCTTTCTAAGGCAGCTTCCAAACCAGCAATGCAGGCTTCATACTCGGCAACATTGTTCGTGGCAGGGAAGTTCAACTTGAGGGCTATGGGTGTATGCTCATCTTTCGGATCGACCAGTAGCATCCCTGTAACGACCCTAACCCTAGGCCCTAATTTTAATGTCATATTGTGTGCTTTTAATATTTTTGTTAATATTATGTGTTCATTTTTATATACTTGATTTATTATATTAGGATAAATGATAGGAAAATAAATTAATGTTTTAAAGGAAAAATATAAATATGATAAAGAGTATGAGGAGGTTAAATTTAGTAGATTAAATAATGGAAATAAAAAGGTTTCATTAAAGGATTAAATTAATTGGTGAAAGCCTTGGAAATAGGTTGAGGAGGGGAGGGGACCATCCTCCCTAATTCACTCTCCTTCCCCTCATTAGTCAACACACACCTTACCTCCCATGCTTTCCCTTTTCCCTTCCCATACTTCCCCTATTCACCTCCTTCCTCCTTCTCATTTCACTCTTACATTTCTCCATGGAAAGAACAATTGTAAAAGCCTCCATTTCTTAAACTTCTACCAAGATCATTTCTTGTCCATTTTTGAATCCAAGTGTCCTTTTGTGAGTAGTTCATCTCAAAGAGTTGATCAAGCCTAGAAAAGCTTCAATTCATCTTGTATTGACTAAGGTGAGTTATTATGACCCCTTTCCTTCTTTGAATGTTCATGAATATTTATGTTGTTATGAATGTTCTAATTACTTTGATGCTTAGGTACACTCTCTTAGATTGAGGAAATGTTATGGTTCATGGAAGTTAAAATGATCTAGGTTTGAGACATGATTCCTTGGAGTTAAATGAGTAGAATGAAGTTACCAAAGTTGGAAATGCCCTTTAGGTTCATAACTTAGAAGACTTTTGGTTGGAACTTTGGATTTTGGGAAATTGTTGTTGATTTCAGCTGTTACCACCATTTTCGGCCGAGGCACGAGTCGTGCCCCCTTCGCACAGTCGTGGCCCTTGGCACGAGTCGTGCCCCTTGGCACGAGTCGTGCCCCTTGGCACGAGTCGTGCCCTTGGCCAAATCGTGACCACGAGTCGTATCTAGGAGGTCCAATCGTTCTGAGTGACTTAAGGGAATGAGCACGAGTCGTGCCCTGGGGCACGAGTCGTGCCCTGGCCTGGTTTTTCACATCAACTTTAGAGCTATTCAAACCTAATCAAACTCGAACCGAAATGAAATATCTTCAACCTAGATTAAAGTAGAATACTTTGTCTACACAATGACATCTTAAGTGATCAAAATGGAATGGGAGAAGTACTTTAAATGTTGCTTGGAAAACGCTAGTTAACCTAGTTTGGTAACTAGACAATTATAATCCCAACTTGGTAGATTTAACTTAGACCTTTAAAGAGGCTAGGTATTATTGTATAATGATCTTGTAGGATGGATTGATGATACTTCCTTGCCTTACTTGAGTTCATATACATTGTTTATATTATGCATAGTGTATTGATTAAATGTTGCACTATGATATTGGTTGAACGTGAGTATATATTACCGTATGTTGCTATATTGTTATCCCTTTTTGTGGATTTTATTCAAGTATCTATTATGTGCTTGATAATGTGTGAGTCGGTGACATTGGGGTATAACATAATACGATCAATTATGGAAGTGTGACCTAATGTGATCGGATTATGTTATATTCGTGGCCGTCCCCTCCCGTGGCCACAGGATGGGGTATAGCATCTGTATTGAGCCAAAAGCCTTAGAGTTGCTACTATCTTATTTGGTTCCACAAAACGGGTCTTATAAGATGTGAGTATTACTTAAGCAGCTCACTGTAAGATTGGAGTATTATTATACCCAATGTTGTACGACTACTGTTCAGACGGGAAAAGGTAAACCAAGGTAATGGAATGTGTTTACAGCTTTTCCAAGGTGTTATGTGCGACTTGTTATGTGTTGCATTTATCTGACATATTGCCGCATTCATAATAGATTGCCGAGATTTATTCTCACCCCGCTCCCTTTAATGTTTTTAGATCCCGAGGATAGGAGGACCGGCCAAGTAAGGACGGAAAGGAGTTTGGCAGTGAGCTTTTGGGTATTGTCGGGGTACGTTAGGTTGGCGTAGAAAGTATTTTGTTATAATTCCTTTTGGGAGTTTGTAATTATAAACTTTACATTTCTACGTTAAAACCAATATCTTTTGTAACTAAACAGGTAAAGGTTTTCAAAGTTGGTCAACTCCTCCTCCAATGTGGAGAGGAGTGGAGTTATTTTGAAATGACAACGTTAATGATATTTATGTTTGAAGTTTAATTTAAAGTTTTAAAAGTTTAGTAAATTTGGGTTAGTTTGAGGACGCTCCAACTCGGGACACGTGTAGGTCCCGGGTCGGGGTCCTCACAGTTGGTATCAGAGCTCGGTTAGAGTTCTCGGGTAGAGTCTAGCTGAGTGAGAGTGTGTGATAACTAACGTCGAGTGTTTAATGCAGGAGTTTGTACTAATGGCTGTGATGATGTGTTGCCTTTTTCGCGGGAGAAATTCGATTTTTGCGTTTCTTTGAAAAACCAAATAAAACCGGAAAAAAAACGGAGTCGCCACGCCATTTTAATTTTGAAGGCCAAAACTTTGAAAAAAGCCCGAGATCAGAGATTTAGGTTCGGAGGTCATGTTACGCGTCGGGAAGGACGTTAGTGTGCACCCGACGCGCCTCGTAAAAACGAGTCTTCCAAGCTGAAAATCATTTGTGTGTGTGTGTGTGTGTGTGTGTTGGCCAAAATAAGTTGAAACTCAGAAAAGTAAAAATTGGGATATCTTTTTAAGACTTTAAACTGATCCCATGATTTTTTGGAGGATTTTTGGATTGAGATTTGGTACTCAAAAGACCTTTTGAAGTTGAGAGCCATTTCTGCCAGAATGAAAAAGGCAGTGGACCTTTGATTTTAAAAGGGATTCAAGGGTCTTAAAACTTCATAATCTGGATAAACTCAGAGAATGAAAGTTGTTCTAGACACCTTAAATAAAGTTTGTGCGAATGAATTTTCCATTTTGGAGAAGATTTGAGGGGTCAAAACCTTCTGGAAACCTCAGATATGAGATCTGGATTCCCAGAAGCTGATGAACTAGCCTCTGAAAGAAAATTTGAAAAGAGGAGTTTTACTCACCCAAAAAATAAGGTAAAAATATGTCTGGAAAGCTCTGGATGTTGACTACAAAAAGTATTTTGTAGTCAACACAAAATTCCAAGTTCATCTGTGTCCAAAAATTAAGACCATGGACTGAGGTCTGAGAAAATTGCTACTGGACAGCAACTTCTCAAGAAAGAAAATATGATTTTAAGGGGGGTTTTGCATCCATGCTTGTCCCCATTTCCCTAGGTTTTGGTTAGTGATCACTAGACATTTTAGTGGTGAATCAACTATACCAAACCATCCTTGGGGTACATTAGGACTAAGCATTTCATTTGCTTGGGGAGGGGGATTTTACCCTTTGAAATCAAGATTTAGTGCTTGAAAATGGTTTTTTAGGGTTTTGAAAGTGCATTTTTGCAAGGAAGCAAGAAAAGCTTAAAAATAATGTTGATCTTTGTAGAAGATCATCCATGGAGATGGTCTTCCATGGTGATCTTCTTAGATCTAGAGAAAGAAGATGAAAGAACTACATTTTGTAGTTTGAAGATGCATGCATGGATGAGATTTAGGGTTAGGAAGAGGAGGGTTTACCAATCTTCCTTGTGTTCTTGAGTGTTTGGCTTGAGTGTATGAGTGTTTAGGGCTTGAATATGAGAGTGAGTGGATGAGTATGAGTTGGGAAAGATTGGAGAGAAAAAGGTGACAATTCTTGAAGAATTCTCACTGTTTTCTCTCTATATTTCGCCGTAGGTTCGGTGTGCAATTGTGTTCTTCCTCCTTATTTTTGTGACTCGGAGGGCTCAATTTATAGCCCTCTGAAAATGCATACTTATCCGCGCGGACAAGGTCCGTAGGTGTGCACCTGCTCATTAATTACACTCCACTTTGGACAGAAGAATAAAAATTCAAAAAAACCAAATTAATGCCGCTTTTTGTGTTTCCAAATTTTCTATTTATGGTTTTATTCTTTTGTTTTGCTTTTTAAGATGCTTTTCTTGGTTTAACTTCATTTGGCAATGTCCATTCTACCCTCCCTTTGTTAGAAAAGTTAGGATTGTTAGGAATGTTAGTAATTGTTATAACTTTCGTTAATTTTATAACGAAAATTCTAACAAGCTCAAATTGGAGCACTTACAAGTTAGCCCTCGGCGACGGCGCTTTCGAAGGAAGCGGGGTCGTCGATAAGAGTAAGGCTCCATATTTGGCGTGATGATCGAGTGATCGGGTGGCTGAACCTAGCGATGAGGCTACCTAACGTATCCCGAACGGGAATCAA